>KV005016.1:565051-578481 GCA_001598015.1 Dorcoceras hygrometricum
CGACTGGACTTGGTGATCAGCAGACGTTGGATTTGAGAGATTATATATAGAAGTGTTGATCAACACTTAGAATTATTGAGAACCCGATATTTCTTATCTTCTTTGCCAAACCCTCGTCGAGCTACTGTTCACCGTAACTTTCAATTGCCGATTCCCTTCGCTTCCAGTTTCTGTTTTTGACGATTTTAGTGGCGCTGGACTCCTCGAGACTTTCTCTTTAGACTGATACTGGTTTGGAAGCCAGGGGCAATGAGTTGAGAAATCCCGAAAGTGTCTGCCGTGCCTTGTTCGAATCTGTTACGTAATTTGAGGAAGAAAGGTACGATTGAGCAGCCCTTAGCAGCTTTGAGCGTGAACATGACTATATTTCAATGTTGTGAAATCTGTGAAATTGCTGCTATGTGTTTACATGAATCAGTTGCTGAATTTCTTGAGTTATGCCTACTGTTTTCACATATTATGCCTTGTATGCATTGAGCATTGATATTGAATGGCATTCATGCATACATCTTGAGCCTGGAATGACTGATTGATTTGATGACCTGATTGGGTGCCACGTTGTGACTGGCAGATTGTTGAGTCGTGCCCGAAAAGTCCAACGCTATCATCGGAGTGGTGACTACCGGATCCGAGTGTCTACCACCGAGCTGTGATGGGCTGACGGGCCCCGATGATCATGGACCGATGATTTCCACCGGCCGATTGGCTGTGCGTGGTATAGAGGCTTGATTTGAGTTACCAGTTGATAGACTGGTCTAGCTATCCGATTCTTTGATAGCCCTCATGCATTCATAACATTGATTTATAGCATGTTGTATGTTTAGCTGTTTTGATAGCTCTTCGTACTGAGGCTTGACCTCGTACCTTGTTTTCCTGTTTTGTGTCTTGGGTCTGTGTTACCCATTTGCAGGATCTTCAGGTAGTTAGGCTGGACAGAGTGTAGGTTCAGCTGGTCGACCCCCTTTCCCATGAGTCCCAGTATATTGTATTATGTATTGAACCGGGGGATGCCCCGTGTTTCTATGTATTTGGGATTTGTATTAGACTTGAGATTTCTGGTTACCTGATTTGTTTAAGTTTGAGCTAACTTATATTTTGATTATTGATATTTTGAATGTATGTTTTTACGTTTAGGCCCAAATGATTTTGAAAAATTTTTAAGCCCTAATTTTAGCTTCCGTGTTTATGCGCTTATTTAAGTGTTAATTGTGAGTAATTAGCACAGGGCCTGACAGCAGTTTAGGACGTAGGCATAATCTGGGTGTAGCTTTGAGGCCTGAAGCTGTTGACAGCTGATTTGTAGAGTGTAAGTTGTTGATGGCTTTGTGAGGACATAGAACATATCAGGAGCGGGCTGATCTGGGTGGAACAGTTTCGGGTTGAACTGCCCCATTGCGTTGTATGAGCCTCTACTGTGAGCTGTTTGAGGACAACAACATAGAATTGAACAGCCGTGAGATTTCACGTGCGAATATAAGCTGCATTCAGCTTGGAGATGTTCTGGGTGCCCTGAGCTGAGGGACCAGATTTCGGGGAATTGAGATATGCTGGATTTGGTGAAATCGACTTAGGTGCTAGTGAGGATGACGCACAATTGGGTGAGAGCTGTTAGTGGTTTTCAGCTTTGGACCAAAGCTGTTATTAAGGGTCAGTTCAGGCGAGAACTGATTGTTTCACTCCTGAGCTAGAGTAATGCGCGAGAGCTGTTAGCGCACGAGATGAGAGATGTTGAGTTTGAGCGTGATCTATCGCTGGCGTGATCGGTTGGCACGTGCAAGCTGTTGTCAGCTTTGAGGTCTGAGCTGAGCTGAAAGTTCTGAGCTGGTCAGAGTGCTTAATCTGGCCTGAGCTACAAAAACGTAATCTGCTGAGAGCCTAAGCTTCTGGAGAACGTAATCTGTTGGGTGGTGTGGTCTGTTATCCCTGAGCTGGAAGCGAGATCTGATATGTTAGCTCCGAGCTGAGCTGGTTTGGCACGAAATGATATGTTTACGATCTGATCTAGGTGAAAGATCTGTGATGACGCGCGAGCTGGTGAACGTGCAGACCTAATCTAGAACAGTAGATGAACTCTAGAACAGTAGATGAACTCTGAGCTGTTCTATGAGAATTGTAGATCAGATCAGGGGTAGTAACAAAGCTGAAAGATCTCTATTGGTTATAATTACTCCGATCTGATTAACTCGCTAATTGATATATGATAATTCCCAGTCCTCACAAGCTCGTGCTCTCCAAACAGCTATCAAAACATCAGATCTTGAAATGGTCAGCTCGTGCTCTCCAAACATCTCTCGCCCGATTTGATCTTCCATCTAGTTATAGATTTTAAGCAAAGAACTGTAGAGCTTAGCTCGCGCTCTCCAAACATCTCTTGCTCGATCTGATATTCCATCTAGTTACAGATTTTAATAAAAGAACTGTAGAGGTTAAACCATCTAGTGGAAACACAATTTTTTTCCGAGATGATAGACTCGATAGAACCCCCTAAGCCAATATCAGCTCTGAATGCCCAAAGCCATCTAATAAAGGGATATCAAGGATTTTTTGTTATTGCATTATCGGTAGTAGAAGATGAGAAGCCTAAGTTGTTAAATGTCGAAGTAGTGAATGAATTTCCTGACGTGTTCTTAGAAGACATATCTGGTCTACCACCAGATCGAGAGCTGGAATTAGCTATTGATTGTGTACCTAGTGCGACCCCTATATCTAAGCCACCGCATAGACTTGCACCTATAGAGATGAAAGAGTTCAAGGATAGAATTCAAGATCTACTAGACAAAGGTTTCATTCGTTCTAGCACGTTTTCAATGGGATCCCTAGTGCTATTCGTCAATAAGAAAGACGGAAGTCATACATTCATTCATCAACTATAGAGAGTTGAATAAATTAACCATTAAGAATAAGTATCCTCTCCCTATGATTGAAGATATGCTTGATCAGTTACAAGGTGCAACTGTATTTTTTAAGATAGATCTCTGATATGGATATTACCAGCTGAATATTTAAGAATCAGACGTCTTGAAGACATCTTTAAGAAAGTGTATGGACCCCACAGTGTCAATCCAGTTTTGATAGATTAAAGCAAGCATTGATAGAAGCGTTTGTTTCAACACTGCCATCTGGACGAGGGAATTACGCCATATTCTCAGATGCATCAAAGACGTGTTTGGGTGCTGTATTTATGCAAAATAAGAATATGATTGCCTATGCTTCTAGACAACTAAATATTCACAATAAGAACTACCCTATTTTTTATGATCTTGAAATGGCAGCAGTGGCCTTTGCATTAAAGAATTTGAGGCACTACCTCAAGTATTTCTTCACTCAGCAAGAGCTCGACACAAGACAAAGAAGATGGCTACAGCTGGTAAAAGAATACGACTGCATCATTAGTTAACACCCCGGTTAAGTTAACGTAGTAGTAGATTGAGAGTTTTGAACTGAAGGTTTTTACGCAGAAGTCTGCTGTGAATTTAGTTGTGCTTACCATACAACCAATGTCAAAAGATCGGATTAGAGAATCACAATATAATGACGCTTAACTACTCAAATGAAAGCAACAAAACGAACAGAGTAGTCAAAGGGGCTATGCTGATAGCCATCTCCGAGTCCTGATACAGCTTGCGCCCGATCTGACCTATGAAGAAAAACAAGTGAACATTCTTCTTCGAGAACGGAAGGATGAGAAATAGAAGTATTCATATGATTAAGATTCATTGGGAAAACCATTCAGGAATTGAAGCAAGAAGCCGAGACAGATATGCCTAGTCGAAACCTAGATCTGTTTTAGTAAGCGAATTTTGAGGACGAAATTTTTTTTAAGGCGTTAGAGTTGTAACGCCCAGAAGTCCTTAAATCTAATATGATAAATAGTAAGTTTTCTAAGGGTTTAATTTGCTAATTTCAATACCCTTCTTTAGCTTCAATTCAGTGATTCAGCTTTCGTCTGACTTCAGTTTAGACCAGGAACCCGGTTCGCAGGAGTGGCCGATCGAATACTAACAAGCATGGTTCGAGTTTCTAAAATGTTATTTAAAAATAGAAAAATAAATGTTTAATAAATGGTAGGTGTAGACGATAAAATGTTTTAATAAGTACTGAATTTGGTTGTCCCACAACCCATGACCTACGTAAATTTAAACCTACTACACCATGTTTTCATCATTTTATAAGGCAGTCGAGAGCTCTTTTAAACAACAAACCAACCAAAGATTTTCGTTAAAGTTCTTTTAACGGCCCGACCGTGCTTGTTGGATATTCAAATCTGGAGATATTCTGTGCAAACTGTCGTTCAGCTTTGAGGCAAATTGAAACGAACCTAACTCTAGAAAAAAAAATTTTTTTTGAAGTAAAGTAAAGTGCGGAATAAGCAATCTTTAAAATATTATTTGACGATTAAAACATTTCATCAACGTAGCTGTAAATGCATAAATGAATAAATATCTCAAAAAGAATAAATCCTTCACTCAGGTTTAAAATCAAAGTAAACATGTTGTATCTGAAAATGTCTAATAAGATAAAAGCATCTGAAGTGGTCACGTGGTAGCAGCTGCAGCGGACGGTCAGAGGTCCTCACCTCCAGTCGGCATAAAATCAGCAGGATCACCTGCACCATATAAATCTAGTGAGCCTAAAGCCCAGCATGCTCTATCTGATAATAACGACGTACATATAATAAAGCCGCACCCAAGCACATCAATATCGTAAAATAACTTAAAAACGTGCATGCATGAATAATCGTAAATCATGATTTAGAAACCACTCATAACAGTGCGTAGTCGTATATCATACCATAATGAGGCAATAACATAACATAAAATTCGTACGAGTCATATCCATGATGTTTGGGCCATTATACATTAACAATTGATCAATCATAAAAACCAACCTAGCGGCGATGCGGTTCACACGACCTTTCTCGGGATTCCCAACACCTCTATGCTTCCACTTCACCATGTCGTGAACACATGAATCCATAAAGCTCATTATGACATTAACAGAGGTTCATCGGACCCGGTATCCCAACTCCAATCATCATTACTTGTCACAAACCACTTCAATCCCTCAAAATATTTTCTTTTCTTCCATGTCTGAACATTTCGTAAAACTTTCATGATGCGTGTACGTTATAAAAATGCAGCTTAGCCCATCAATATATATTTAATTTTTCTTTAAACATTGACATATCCATATACGTAAAAATACTACATATATAATTAAATATATATTTACGGGCGTCTACATTTTTCCTTCCCCGGTTAAGGACTGATACAAGAGACTGGCCCACTAACTCTAAGACCAAAAGCCTAGACCTGGTCTTAAATCGTAACTTGACCCCAAAACTCGAACTTGACCCATAAACTCAAAGTAATTTCAAAATTGACAAAAGTACTCGATCCTACAACTTAAAGCCGGACATTAAAATTTGACAAAATATCAGTCCCAATTAATAAAATCCAACTTTAATATTTAATACAAACATTGGGCCCATAAATTTAAAGAATTTTAGACTTTAAAAGTTTGACTTAAAATATTCAGCTCATTACTCTTAAAATCGGACCTTAAACTTTAAAATAAAAATACCCGGTCCAGAAATAAAATAATTCGGACCGAACTTAAAATAATTTGACCTGACCCCTTACTGACCCGGTTCGACTCGTCTGGACCGCCCCAACCGGCCCAACTGGACCGATCTAACCCCACCATGCAACCCTAGCCGCCGCCTCCAACACACCCGACAAACAGCCTTTCGTCTACACCGTTCCTGCCACCCTAGGCCAAATTCTCCCCGATCTGACCAACGAAAAGCAGCTCGCAACTACTACAGTAGTAACAAATCACCGTCCAGACCAGTTTACGCACTTGTCCAGCTCACGCAAGACTAACAGCTCTAGCATCCAATAAATCGCGTCCTAACAGATCATATCGCATCCTACTTACCATCTCAGGATGCTCCAATAGTTTACAATGCTCCAAAGGTGTTCGATAAGTTCTCGAATCGTAGCACATAATCTCGGAACAAATTGCGATCCCAGAATAGATTACTCCTGTTGCTCCCTACTACGCAGTATTCCTAAACTGCTAACAACTCACGGACTCAGCATAGTCCGTGCTTACTAGCTTGCACCCAATCTGGTGCACAGTGAAAAGTTTACGCTTCCACCCATCACTAGCTCTCGCAGCATACTAGCTAACCTCTAAGCTGGGCTTCAAATCAAGAGCAGCACGACTACTCTAACAGCTTTTGCCCTTGCTAACTCAAACCAAAACCGAAACATCTTACCCCAACAGCTTAGAGAAAAACATGACAGCTCTCTAAGCTGAATAACCTCGGCTAATTACTCCTCAATCTAAACTCGATTAAGCTACTAATTACCTTGGTTAATCATAGCCCTCACACTCGATCCCAAACTTAAAGCCATACATTAAAATATGAAAAAATAACAGTCCCATTGACTAAAATCGGACTTTAAAATTTAATACAAATATTGGGCCCATAAATTTAAAAAAGTTTAGACTTTAAATGTTTGACATAAAATATTCGACCCATTACACTTAAAACCGTATCTTAAACTTTAAAATAAAAATACCCGATCCAGAAATAAAATAACTTGGACCGAATTAAATTAATTTGAATAGACCCCTTACCGGCCCGGCCCAACTCATCTGGACCGCCCCAATCGGCCCAGCTGGACCGGTCGAACCCCACCATGCAACCCTAGCCCCTGCCTCCAACACACCCAACAACCAGCCTTTAGTCTACACCGTGTCGGCCACCCTTGGCTAGAACCCCACCGACAGGACAACCCCCAGGTCCGATTGACACACTGGGCTGAGCCACGGCTCAAAAATGGCCTGCATGGCTCGGCCGATGCATGCACAAGGAGCAACCATGCGCGGCTCATTGGTTGCAGCCATCAAAATGCGGCCTTGGCTCGACCAGGCCTTCGAGTCCTCTCCACCTAGCCTCAGACCACCACTGGACCACTCTGGACCGAACCCCAGTCCTATGAACCGCCCATGATCGAAGCATCTCAAGAACTAATTATGTTCATGGGGGAAATCGTGATCAATGCATGGATCGCTAACAACAACCGTAGATCGAGTCATTGCACATACAAATCATGCAACATCTCATGAAAACAGTGTATAATGATTTAAATGGTGAGAAAAAGAGAAGAATCAAGAATGCCTTTTTGAAGAATTTTGAAGAGTACACGTTACCGTAGCGGAGGACACGAGGTTGGGACGATCAAACCTTGAAACCGCACCAAGAGAAACCGATGGGGGCTCGATCAAGAGAGGGTGGTGGTGTGCCTTAGAGGAGCAATGAGGGTTTCAAAATTTAGGGTTGAAAGAAATGAATGTTGTTGCAAAAGACCCCTCCAAGGATTTTAATTAGGAAAATAAAAGAGTTTTCCTATCAAAAATCCACACTATTTAAAAATGCTAATTAAACTCAAAATTTAAACTTCTAATTTTCGTAATATAAATTTCTCTAATTTTTAAAATGTAGTAAAGTTCATTAAAATAGCCCGTATAGGCGAAAAACGGGTTCCCTTCGGCAAATATACATAAAATCTTACTTTTCGTAAATATTGCTTAAAATAATAAATTTTGCTCTTAAAATCCGAGGGCTTAAAAATTTAGATAAACTTACACATCGATCGTCCCCAGTCTCGTCCACACGTCCGGAACTCGATCAGGCTAATAAGATGTCATGAACATCTTAAAACATTAAATTATCACTTAATCACGTAAAATGACATATAATTTTCTAAAAACTAATTTTCGCCCTAGTCATGCACTCACTCTCACGTAATCTGGATTTTTCGACGTTACACAAATAAATATGTTTCTTGCTGCACTTTTGAAAGCATATATTGGTTCTCTTCTTGTATGTTTGTGTGGGTTTTTAAAGGTTTGAGAAATTTTTTTAAAAAAATTTCTCAAACACAGAGTTGCTTTTTGATGAATTATTGGTTTGTTATTTTGTTTTCAGAAAGGTTACTAGGAGAACTTTCACGAAATTTTGAGTTAGCTTTCTTTTGAATTAATGGGATGTACGAAAGTAGCTTCAAAGTAGATTTCTGTGTGTGTTTCTAGAGAATAAGTCGTGCTGGATGGTTAAGGATGAGGTTCTGAGTTGATAGGTTGATCTCGTCTAGTTAGAGCATTGTTCTGGTCTGATAAGCTTATCCAATCTATTCGAAATTCTCCAATCTATTATCAGTACTCGTGCTGGATGGCTAAGGATGAGTGCGTTGTTATTCTAACCTAGTATGAATCGGTTGATGATTTCAGTTCGTAATTTGATATACGAACTGTTCCAGTTTACACTTGCGATATGCTTATTTTCCCAAGATTATCTTAAGTTCGCGATCTGATTTTTCCCCGAGTTGATTTGAACCTACGATATGACTTCGTATTCTAAGCAGAGTTGACTATTTCTCTCTTTTAAATGCGAGTTGTTCCAAGCGCGTGATCTATTTTCCATCTTCTGAGTTGGTTCAAGCGCGAGTTTTGTTTTCCATCTTATGAGCTGCTCTAAGCTCGCGATCCGATCTGATTTCCCCAATCCGAATTGACTTTGTTTGACAATCATAATCTAGTCTGCTTGTTTAAGTTGTGTTGACTCTTCCTAATCTGAGTTGACCAAAAGACCCAAATCTGATTTTCTATTCTGAGATGGTTTACGCTTGCGGTCTATTTCTACTACGAGCCGATCTGATTCAGCTTAGGTCCACTCTGGACTGATACTGTAACATCACGTTTAATTCTTCTTTCCATTAGCTTTGATTCTAATGTATAACTTTAATCTTTTCGAAGTTATACCCAATTTCAAGAAATAGTTCATCATCTTAGCGCTATGATAATTGTTCTTCATTTCTATAGTCTGATTTGAGTTTCTTCTTTGACTGAATTCTGATGTACTCCCAGTAGCTTTCTAACATCAAAAGATTTTTAATACCGCAAAACAATATATTTTTAAGAAATCATACATAAGTCAAAGAAAAGCAGCTTAAAACAAGTTTTACAAAAAAATAGTTTAAAGAAAGATTCAACAGAGAAAATGTTTTAAATGATATATGACGTGGAGATGAAGGAGGAACGACAGAAGATTCCCTGTCACATATCATAAAGTTTTAAGGAAGTAGATATCAAAGTTTAAAGTGATATATGGTAAAGATAACAGACAGTCAGAATATGAAGAGTGAGGATGCTGGCTGACGAACCAGTGTGCCCATTCAAATAGGAAGGACAAGGATTATAGGTTGACAAAACTTTACCCGTTTCCATAATACAGTTTAGGATTTATTCCCTAGAGCTTGATATCAGATGAGATTGATCAAGAGACTTGACCTAAGGAGAGCTTCTGCGCCATAACTCCACAGAAAATAAGAACAGAGTACTGGGTTGTTTACAACCACAGTATTGAGAAAATTTGATGCTAAATCTTACTTCCTTTAAATGCCTTTAAATATTTAAAATGTTTCAAAAATTTTCAGTTTATGTTTTCTCAGTTTTCAAGTTCTATCAGCCTTCGAGCTATTCTGTCAGGCCTCGTGCTCACAACAGAGTAAAACCACACAAACACAAGCGGAAGCTACTAAAAAACGGGTAAAATTTTTGCTTTTGGCCTGACGGTTTAAAACAATATAATTTAAAATACGACAATACTCAAAGTAATCCCAGTTTACAAAATCAACCAACAAAGGCTACAAGCCCACGACAAGCAGTACAACATAAACATGTATCAAACACCTGGTAACAACCACAACTGAATACCACAAGATACAACAAAATACAACATGAGAACAGGGCACCCTTGGCTAACTGTACTGATACATATATATATGTTATACACTACTGGGACACTCTAACCACCACCTGGGGCACCTCCAGGCGGGTTAGCTCCACGACCAGCTAGATAACCTGAACAACACAACAGACAAGGAAAACAAACCAAGCCCCAGAGGGACATGGGGTCAAACCCCAGTACGGAGAGCAACTGAAACAACTAAAGAAAAGCATAAGATAAAATGCAGATGCTATGCATGAGACACCGGGTAACAGCTGAAGGATACAACCGAAAAGGGAGCCAAGGAACTCAAACATAGCTCCACAGAATCTGCAACAAACAGTGGCCACAGGGTGTGTTCAAAGTGTGGTAATGAGCCACTCGCCTTGACACTACACCCGAATACCAGAGGCATCAAACAGCTCAACCTGCCGTTGCACAACTCATGAACTGTGGTAGTTAACCACTCGGAGCATGAGGGCTAACAGATCCCGACAGGGAGATGAGAGTGCGATATCATCGCTCGCCCTCGCATCCTGGTGAGAAACAACATCACAATACAACAAGATACGAGACAACAACACAATGTACAATACGGCTGAGATCTGAAATGCAAGTGATATAAGGCATGTATGCACATAACAGCAGGCAGTAAACACTGGCAGCAATACACGAAACAACAATCAGCCATCATAGAATTTATCCATGCCAAACCTCACGCTGTAACAAGCTCAACCCGTACCTTAATTCTGTGCAACGATTACCACAACAAGGGACCCGAGAGATCTGGTTGAAACCTGCTAAATACACAACGTACAAAGCATAAATCTCACGGAACACAGGCACAGAACTCACGGCTATCACTGGCTGGGAGCAACAGCTCAACCAGCAACCCATCCAACCAATACAACTTATCAGGAAGCTTAAATCAAGGCTAGGAACAAGATCTCATCGAATTAAACGAAGTTCTACCTGAACTACGAAACGCACGAACGAAACAGCAACTTCGTGCTTCTGCTCCAGCCAACTACAGCCTCCCAACGAGATATCAATCGAAAGAGCTTCCCGAGAGGAGTCCAACGCTACCCCAAATGTCCTAAATGGTGATCGGAAACGACGAGAATTCGCCGGAGAAACTCACGATGAACAGTGTTCTAGGGTTCACGAACAAAGGATAAAATTCGGGAGAATTTTCGCTAAGTATGGAGTCTGATTAGTAAAACGAAGACCAAGCCTTGCTGCTTATATACACGCGAGAAATCTGATTTAAAATCCACCGACACAAACAGATTCCAACGCCACTAACATATAAATCGTAGCTGCCGACAGCAACGGGAACAGTGCGTAGCTTATACCCAACAGCTTCTTCAACAGTGCGAAGCTCATGCCAGCAACCGCAACGCAAAGACAACGAGCGATAATCAAAACGACGTCGCTCCCGACACGTCAGCAAATCTGATCAAAGCGCTACGCTACAACAGATCCCTACAAATCCAATACGACGTCGCGCAACCTACGTCATCATATATGATGAACTAAACGCCCGCAACACCGATCGCTAGCGCTAAACCAATACGACGTCGCCTCCACTAATATAAACGACGGAGTTTCGCATCCGCTACAGGAACTCGCTGGCAGGTCTGATAACACAAGCGCTAATAGATTTGTATACGAATCTGATCAGATCTCTCCACAAAAATCAGATTTCTCCTCAAAAACTCAAAAATACGAAAACTTCCAGATTTGCTCTAATTGTGAAATCTGACCCGAAATACAAACGAAACCTCCAAATAGAAATCTGAACCTCCAGAATTCTTAAAAACCGATTAATCCAACAATTAATCTTTTTTAAATTTCAGGTCTCACATTTCTCTCCCACTAAAAAGGATTTCGTCCTCGAAATCAAACGACAATTCTGAAATACAACTCAACAACAAGCTACCAAAACACAAATTCGCCTAACACATGGCCAAGAGTTCAAGATAACTGAGGAAACAACAACAATAACTAGGAAAGAGATTGTAGCGCCCCAAAATCCCTAGGACCGCAAATTCTAATCTTTATAATTCGAGGATTCATTTCTAATTCCAGATTTCAGCTTGTTTGTTTGATTGAAAAGCTGACTTCTTATTCTCTAGATGCGAGACACGGTGCAGGGTCTGATCAGCTGTTACTCCAAGAATTAGCTGGGTAATTTGGAGGTTGAAAATAAAATGAATTTCGAATGGGAGGATGGCTTTTATTAAAATGAGAGTATCGTTTTAACAAATTAAAATAGTGACAGGGGATTTATAATAAATTCTGGATTAGTAGGTGTGAAACAACATGCCTACTCAAGTGTTTTTCCCCTGTTACAAGTCAGACTCCCATGCCTATGGTACATTGGACTATAAGTTCAATGTTTGTAAGAAAAATCTTTATTTTATCAAAGAAACCATAGGAAACTCTCTGCGGTGCTTGGAGAGACTTGCTGCTAGACCTGCTGTGTTTTCGTGTTCTCCTGTATTGAGGCAATTAAATCTGATTATTGCTACACCATGAAAGTATATGTATTGTTTTTACTTCATTTTGAAATTCCTTTCCTAAGTTATGTTTAATATCAGCCTTTGCTCATATTTTGCTGATATTGAATTGTATGTCTAATGATTGGGTTCACAGTGATTGTATGTTTGGAACTAAAACGGTTTTTTACGGAGTTGATGATGTTGATTTCGAAACACTGAGCATATCTGTGAGACCTGGAATTGTAATTAAGAATTATCGTTGGAATGAATCGATAAATAGAGGTTCTGCTGGTTTAAGATCTCTATTTGAGTGTTTGAGTTGCATTTTCGGATTCCATTTCGTGTGTTGAACAATTCTGGAGATTTTGTATTTTTCGCATATTTGAGGTATCTGCTGGATGACGTGTCAGCTGGTTTGGAGAGCTAGCGACTGGTCGGTGGCAAAACCAGTCGAAGCGTGTTTTAGCTCGAGATTCTTGAAACGCCGTCGTTTGCGTGAAGTCTGGTTGCGTTTGTTGTGATCAGCAGATGCTTTAGCGTAGTTGCGTTGAGGGTTAAAAAGACTGCGTTTAGATTAGTTGGCGCGACGTCATTTGGATGTTACGTCTGGTACCAGCTGGTAGATCGCGTTTGAGTTCCTGCTGGTCGATCAGCAGATGTAGAGGTCAACGCGGGTCAACTTTCCTGTAGCTCGAAGAGTATGCATCGTCGTTTCGTTGTTGCGACTGGGAGTCCAGCTGCGAGTGAGTTTGGACGCTATTACTTGCTGCTGGTATTCGCGAGAGTTTGCGACTGGATGACGTCAGTGGAGCGACGTCGTTCGAATTAGTTGCAACGCTACGTTTTGAGCTTGCGACTGGATCCAGCAGAGAGAGAAAAACGTTGCGTTGTTTTGTCTTGCGACTGGATACCCAGCTGCTGGTTTAGTATGCGACGTCGTTTGAGTAAGTGGGTGCGACGCCGTTTTGAGAACCAGTCGTTAGTCATTTTAGCGATTGTTGTATAGATCAGCTGTTGGTTCTTGCGTCTGCTGGTTTGGGAAATTTGTTAGTGTCGACTGGTTTTGTCGGTGGACAATAATTGTTATTGATTCCCAGTCGTAGCAAGTGCTATTTATAGGAAGA
>KV005016.1:594018-675430 GCA_001598015.1 Dorcoceras hygrometricum
ACTTGAGGACTATTCTGTCTCGTCCGATGGTTGTTTGCGTTTTCGGGGCAGGTTGGTTGTGCCCAATTTGATTGATTTGAAGGAAGAGATCCTTCGAGAAGCGCACTGTAGCAGACATAGTGTTCATCCTGGTGCACGGAAGATGTACCATGCTTTGAAGCCGCACTTTTGGTGGGCTGGCCTGAAGAGCGATGTTGCTGGTTTTGTCGCTCGTTGTTTGAATTGCCAGATGGTAAAGGCCGAAAGGATGAGACCCGGGGGTCTGTTGCAGAGTTTAGAGGTGCCCCAATGGAATTGGGAGCACATTGCAATGGATTCCGTAACGCATTTGCCTCGATCCAGCCGAGGGTGCGATGCTGTTTGGGTAGTTGTAGATCGTTTGTCTAAGTCTGCGCACTTCATTCCCTATGGGATGACCTTCTCGTTGAAGAAGATGGCGAAACTGTACGTTGAATTTGTTGTTAGATTGCACGGTGTGCCTGTCTCGATCGTGTCTGACCGAGATCCGAGGTTTACTTCCAGATTTTGGAAGAGTTTGCAGACAGCTTTAGGAACTAGATTGGCTATGAGTACCGCGTATCATCCCCAGACAGATGGCCAATCTGAGCGGACTATCCAGACGTTGGAGGATATGTTGCGTGCTGTTGTGTTGGATTTCGGAGGTAGTTGGCAAGACGCATTGTCTTTGGTTGAGTTTTCATATAATAACAGCTACCAAGTGACGATTGGCATGGCACCTTTCGAGGCTTTGTATGGCCGCAAGTGCAGATCGCCAGTGTGTTGGGAAGAAGTGGGGGAGAAGCAGCTATCTGCCCCTGACTTTGTGCAGCAGATGAAAGATCACGTGGATCTTATTAGACAGCGAATGAAAGCTGCCCAGGATCGCCAAGCCAGTTACGCGAATAAGAGGCGTCGACCTCTTGAATTTCAGGTTGGTGATCGTGTATTTCTCAAGGTTTCTCCGTTTTGTAGTGTGATGCGCTTTGGACGCAAGGGAAAGTTAGCCCCTCGTTACGTTGGTCCGTATGAGATTGTTGAGAGGATTGGCCCTTTGGCGTATCGTCTGTTGTTGTCGTCCGAGTTATCTTCTCTACATGACATCTTTCACGTTTCCATGTTGAGGAAGTACGAGCCAGATCCGTCTCATGTGCTTGGAACTGACGAGGTAGAGCTAGATCAGTCGTTGAGCTATCAAGAATACCCTTTGCAGATCCTTGGCAGAAAAGAGAAACCGTTGAGGAATAAGACCATTCCTTTAGTAATGGTGCAGTGGAGCAAGCATGGTAGGGAAGAAGCTACTTGGGAGCTGGAAGAGAAGATGCAGCGCGAGTGGCCGCATCTATTTGAGTAGCTGTTAGGCTATATTTTCCAGTAGCTAGTAGTTTTGCTGTTTTCCTTCCTTAGTTGTTGTGTTTGTTTGCTCAGTTATCTTGACTCTTGGCCTTGTGTTGGGCGAGTTTCTGTTTAGCTTCTTGCTGTTGCTTCGAGTTTCAGTTGCTGTGTTGTACTTTCAGAATTGTTGTTTGATTTCGAGGACGAAATCCTTTTAGGTGGGGAGAATGTGAGGATTCAGATTTAGATTAGTGGTTAATTTTATTGTTGGGTTTAGCCACGTGAATTTGGAAGTTAGAGTTGTCGAATTCCTCCAAATATTGAATCAACCGTGCTGTAGCCAAGGAACTGACGAGGTAGAGCTAGATCAGTCGTTGAGCTATCAGGAATACCCTTTGCAGATCCTTGGCAGAAAAGAGAAACAGTTGAGGAATAAGACCATTCCTTTAGTAATGGTGCAGTGGAGCAAGCATGGTAGGGAAGAAGCTACTTGGGAGCTGGAAGAGAAGATGCAGCGCGAGTCGCCGCATCTGTTTGAGTAGCTGTTGAGCTATCTTTTCCAGTAGCTAGTAGTTTTTCTGTTTTCCTTCCTTAGTTGTTGTGTTTGTTTGCTCAGTTATCTTGAACTCTTGGCCTTGTGTTGGGCGAGTTTCTGTTTAGCTTCTTGTGTTGCTTCGAGTTGCAGTTGCTGTATTGTGCTTTCAGAATTGTTGTTTATTTCGAGGACGAAATCCTTTTTAGTGGGGGAGAAATGTGAGACCTGGAATTGTAATTAAGAATTATCGTTGGAATGAATCGATAAATAGAGGTTCTGCTGGTTTAAGATCTCTATTTTAGTGTTTGAGTTGCATTTTCGGATTCCATTTCGTGTGTTGAACAATTCTGGAGATTTAGTATTTTTCGCATATTTGAGGTATCTGCTGGATGACGTGTCAGCTGGTTTGGAGAGCTAGCGACTGGTCGGTGGAAAAACCATTCGAAGCGTGTTTTAGCTCGAGATTCTTGAAACGTCGTTGTTTGCTTGAAGTCTGGTTGCGTTTGTTGTGATCAGCAGATGCTTTAGCGTAGTTGCGTTGAGGGTTAAAACGACTGCGTTTAGATTAGTTGGCGCGACGTCGTTTGGATGTTACGTCTGGTACCAGCTGGTAGATCGCGTTTGAGTTCCTGCTGGTCGATCAGCAGATGTAGAGGTCAACGCGGGTCAACTTTCCTGTAGCTCGAAGAGTATGCGTCGTCGTTTCGTTGTTGCGACTGGGAGTCCAGCTGCGAGTGAGTTTGGACGCTATTACTTTCTGCTGGTATTTCGCGAGAGTTTGCGACTGGATGACGTCAGTGGAGCGACGTCGTTCGAATTAGTTGCAACGCTGCGTTTTGAGCTTGCGACTGCATCCAGCAGAGAGAGAGAAAAGCGTTGCGTTGTTTTGTCTTGCGACTGGATACCCAGCTGCTGGTTTAGTATGCGACGTCGTTTGAGTAAGTTGGTGCGACGCCGTTTTGAGAACCAGTCGTTAGTCATTTTAGCGATTGTTGTGTAGATCAGCTGTTGGTTCTTGCGTCTGCTGGTTTGGGAAATTTGTTAGTGTCGACTGGTTTTGTCGGTGGACAATAATTGTTATTGATTCCCAGTCGTAGCAAGTGCTATTTATAGGAAGAAGTTGCTGCCGTTCGAGTGTTGCGTCGATTTGGTAGAACTGCGTGGTTTTCGGCTTTTACCAGAGTCTTCGGGATTTCTCGTAGTGTTATTGTTGCTCAGTACAAGGTACGGATTTGAGCTTGTTTTACAGCGAAGTTATGGCTTGGATGAATTATGTTCGCTGGTATGTAGAATATCCGTTCCTGCTGGTTGTGTTCTGTTGAGATTTGTGTATGCTGTTTGTGTATTTGCTGCGTTGCATATGTTTATATGCTGGCATTCCCGCATGTTGCATTCACGCATGGTATTCCTTTCCAGTTTTTGGTAGTCTTTGTACCATTGTTGCATTGTTGTTGATTTCTTACCAGGATGTGAGGGCGAGCGGCGATACCGCACTCTCATCTCCCTGCTGGGATCGTAGCCACCATGAGCCGAGTGGTTAACTACCACAGTTCATGGGCGGGGCAACAGTAGGTTGAGTTGTTTGATGCATCCGGTAAGTGGGTGTCGTTTCATGGCGAGTGGCTCACTACCACACTGTGAACACACCTCGTGGCCACTGTACGTTGTCAATGATTCTTGGAGCTATGTTTGAGTTCCTTAGCTCCCTTGTGGGTCGAGCTTTCCATTGTTCCTTGGCGTCTCATGCATAGCACCTGCATTTTATTCCTTGCTGTTATTTCTGTTGTATTATTTCTCTCCGTACTGGGGTTTGACCCCATGTCCCTCCGGGGCTTGGTTTGTTTCTTTGTTGCATTGTTTTCAGGAAACCCAGGTTCTACAGCTGGTCGTGGGTACAACCCAGCTGGTGGTGCCCCAGGAGGTGGCTAGTGTGTCCCAGTAGCATATAGCATATATATATATGTATCATTTAGCCAGGGGGATGCCCTGTGCTTTGTTGTTTTACCCGTAGGGGGGGAGATATGATACATGTTTGAATTATGTATGCTTTGTTGTTGATTGTTTTATGATTTGGGAACTTATTTTAAGTATTGTTGTATTTTAAATTATACGTTTAAAACCGTCGGGCCTAAAAGCGAAAATTTTACCCACTTTTTGATAGCTTCCGCATGTGTTTATCTGTTGTGAGCACGAGGCCTGACAATATCAGATTCCAACTCATGAAAATTATGATGTTCTTCTCTTATTTGGTGAATGACAGCGTCCGGATTTGACTCCACGAAGTTGGAAATGCTAGTCGAACCAGAACTAATCTGGTTTGATAGGTGAATTCTAATATTGTGGATATTATTCGTGACGTTATCGCATTTCATAACCATCAGCTGTTTTACTGTTCATATCGCATTTCATAACCATCAGCTGGTTTAATGTTCATATCGCATTTCATAACCATCAGCTGGTTTACCGTTCATATCGCATTTCATAACCATCAGCTGGTTTACTGTTCATATCGCATTTTATAACCATCAGCTGGTTACCGTTTCTTGCGACTGGTTTTGCTTACGACTGGTTACTGTTTCTTGCGACTGGTTTTGCTTGCGACTGGTTACTGTTGCTTGCGACTGGTTACTGTTGCTTGTGACTGGTTTTGCTTGCGACTGGTTACTGTTTCTTGAGACTGGTTTCTCTTGCTACTGATTCTTTCCCCTAAGAACCTCACTACTGATTCACATCCAACGTCTGGTTTTCTTTCAACTGCTGATTGTCCCCATCCAATGACTGGTTGTTCTACTGTTACTCCTTTGACCCGATAAATTGTGTTGACCACCAATATGTACCCATCGACTGATCTACTGTTCACATTGACTGGTTTTCTTGCCAACAACTGATTACTTATATCTCAGCTGGATGCTCAGTGAAAATGATTTTTGAAGGAAGTATGAGTTTTAAAATGAAGTGAACCCCGATGTTAAGATTTGAGTTCGTTCAGTATGTTTTTGAAGGAAGAAAGTTTCAATTTAAGGATTTATGGCTTAGATAACAGACGGTCACCATGGAGGGGTGAGCAGCTGTCCTGATGTCAGTTTCCCCTTCACCATGAATAATATGCTAAGGCTGATATCAGTAGTCACTTGATCAGGTGCAACACGGACCTAAGTAGAGCTTCTGAGCCATAAGTCAAATGAAAACGATAACGCTGGGATTTGATTTTAATTCCAGAAAAGAATTTTATGATGAATGATGTTTTACGACTTCCTTTAAACTGTGATGTCTTATGTTTTACACCTGCATATTGTGCTTGTTACTCTCAATTTTGCTTGCTGATCCCCTAGGCTCACTAGCTTTTATGGTGCAGGTGAGTCGGCACCGGAGCAGGTGGGAGGTGGAGTTTGAACCAGTAGCGACGTGTTAGTGTTTATCGAAGGCCTGCGTTTCCGCGATGTTCATTTTGTATTTTGCTGTTTTTGTTGTCTTCGATCTTAGTCACATCTGTATTGAGATCCATTACAACAAAGATGAATTCAAATAGAGTTCAGTAGTTGTAATATCGCGACTTCGCATTTTGTACTTCGAAATTGTAATGAAATATGATTTTAACTTTTTGGCGCCAACAGTTGTACTTTGATTTTATTTTGAGCAAGGCAATACAGCTTGTTCTATTTATTATTCAGCCCTTCTATTTCCTTTTATTTCATTTTCTTTGATCACGTGATTCCCATGAGGATTGGGCGTCACAAACATGGTATCTGAGCATGGTCCACAGATAAACACACGCACTCCTCGCTGGAATAGATTTCATCTACCATCTCTTCGGGGTAGTGAGTTTTCTTTTATGTTTTAGAGCATGTATTATTGATTCTTACATGTTCTGATGTTCTTATGTGGTGGATTACGGGCTATAGATTAAGGTGTCTGGCCGAGGAAGAGGGAGGAATATCCCAGTAGATGAATCCAGTCCTGATAGTAACGCTAGTATTGCCCAACTTCTAAGGTTGCTGGTAGAACAGCAGGGGAGAGGCAATGGTCAATCCTCCAGTAGTAGAGGACCCAGCAATGATGACCCTCAAGAACGATTCCGAAGACAGAAGCCGAGAGAGTTTAGTGTCACAATAGATCCGTTTGTCGCCGAGAGCTGGATTAAATCAATGGAAATGATATTTGAGTATCTCCAAACATCCGACATAGAAAGATCCAGATGCGCAATTTACATGTTGAGGGATGATGCAATGCTCTGGTGGGAAGGAGCAAAGTTAACCGTAGATGTAACAAATCTCCCCTGGGAGGAATTCAAGTGGGTGTTCTTTGATCAGTACTTCACAGAGGATAAGAGGTCCGAATTGAAAAGAGAGTTCTTGATGATCAAGCAAGGGTACATGACTGTCCAGGAATATGTTCGAAAGTTCAAACGTGGATGTTATTTTGTACCGTTGATTGGAGCTGATCCTAAGGAGAAAAGCGACATTTTGTCGATGGATTGAAACCAGCGCTCAAGCATGATGTGAGGCTAGTAGAACCAAAACATTATCGAGGAGCGATGGACAAGGCTCTGAGAGCTGGCCAAGATTGGAAAGCATTTGTGGAGGAGCGACAACTGAAGAGGCAGGCCTTCCAACAGAAGGACCAGCGACCACCCAAGAAGCCATATAAGAATCAGCAGC
Source organism: Dorcoceras hygrometricum (assembly GCA_001598015.1). Classification (NCBI taxonomy): domain Eukaryota; kingdom Viridiplantae; phylum Streptophyta; class Magnoliopsida; order Lamiales; family Gesneriaceae; genus Dorcoceras; species Dorcoceras hygrometricum. Next base: position 600,544 of record KV005016.1, read on the forward strand.
GGTCGCAGGAACAAAAGCCTCAGGAGCATAAACCTTTGGTTGTGCAACCCATTAGCGCGGTTTCAGCAGTTGGCAGTAGACCTCAGTGCCCCAAGTGCCAGAAGAACCACCTTGGTCCTTGTAGAAAGGGACAAAATGTTTGTTACAGATGTGGATTGCCAGGGCATGTTATTAAGGACTGCCCGAAATCAAAGCAGATGGTTACCAGCAGAGCTTATGTCATGACAACTGAGCAAGCCAATCCAGATTTTACAGTGGCTACGGGTAAGATCTTGATCGCTAGAATTCCCTCTTTAGCTCTAATAGTTTCAGGTGCGACGCATTCATTTATAGCAGCGGTTTTTGCTAAGAAATTACCTGTTAAACCCGTCCAGTTGACTATGGGATTTTGCATGACTGTGCCCTCTGGGAAAGAGCTGATATCTCATGATTTGTTTCGTAACCTAGAACTTAGGCTTCAAGGGCATTTAGTTACTGCTGATTTAATTGTTTTACCTATGCCTGAGTTTGATCTGATTCTAGTAATGGATTGGTTGACCAAATATGGAGTCGTGATAGATTTCAAGCTTAGAACCGTAGTGGTAAAACCTCCAATAGGAGACTGGTTCACGTTCGAGGCTAGTAAGATGTGTAAAATCCCTCGAATTATTTCAGATCTCAAGGCCCACAGTTGCTTGAGAAAAGGGGGAGCAGGATTTTTGATAAGCTTATCATCTTTAGCAGTATCTAGCAAGCCCCAGCTTTCAGATGTTGAAGTAGTGAGCGAATTCCCCGAGGTCTTTCCAGAAGACATATGTGGACTGCCACCTGATAGGGAACTAGAATTTGCAATTGATTTAGTGCTCGGAGAAGCACCCGTTTCTAGACCACCTTATCGTCTTGCTCCATCAGAAATGAAAGAATTAAAAGAGCAAATACAAGAGCTGCTAGAAAAGGGCTTTATTCGACCAAGTACATCACCATGGGGAGCCCCTGTTTTGTTCGTCAAGAAGAAGGACGGGAGTCTAAGGCTGTGAATAGACTATAGGGAGTTGAATAAGCTAACGATTAAGAATAAATATCATTTGCCTAGAATTGAGGACCTGTTTGATCAGTTGAAGGGATTGATAGTTTTCTCTAAGATCGATTTAAGGTCTGGTTATCACCAATCGAAGATAAAACCAGCAGACATCTACAAAACAGCCTTTAGAACACGTTACGGTTACTATGAATTTTTGGTAATGCCCTTCGGACTCACTAATGCACCCTCAGCTTTTATGGACTTGATGAACAGAGTTTTCCAACGATTTTTAGATTAGTTTGTATTGGTGTTTATCGATGATATTTTGGTGTACTCAAAGAATATATTTGAGCATGCCAACCACTTAAGAACAGTGCTTCAGATTTTGAAAGACAAGCAGTTGTTTGCCAAGTTTAGTAAGTGTGATTTTTGGTTGGAGAAGGTGTCTTTTCTTGGACATATTATATCCAAAGATGGATTGGAAGTAGACCCAGCGAAGGTGGAAGCAGTTCGCGACTGGCCGATACCAACATCTGTTGCAGAGGTTAGGAGTTTTCTGGGTCTAGCTGGTTACTACAGACGTTTCATTAAGGGATTTTCGAAGATATCTGTTCCCTTAACCTCGCTGACGAGAAAATTGAGCAAATTTGAATGGACCCCGGACTGCCGAACCAGCTTTGAGCAATTGAATCAGGCGTTGATTGAGGCTCCTGTGCTAACGATGCCATCCGATCAAGAGAAATTTGGTATTTACACAGATGCGTCGAAGTTAGGATTGGGAGCTGTGCTGATGCAGGATCGTAGAGTGATTTCCTACGCTTCTCGACAGCTGAAAAATCACGAAAAGAATTATCCCACTCACGACTTGGAGCTGGAAGCAGTGGTGTTCACCTTAAAGATTTGGAGGCATTATTTATATGGGGAGAAATGTGAGATATTTACAGATCACAAAAGCCTGAAATACTTCTTCACTCAGAAGGAATTAACATGAGGCAGAGGAGATGGCTAGAGTTGGTGAAAGATTATGACTGCACGATCAGCTACCATCCAGGTAAGGCTAACTTGGTTGCTGACGCTTTAAGTAGAAAGTCTATGGGACTAGCACAACTCATCGTCCACAAACCATTAGCAGCTGATATAGATCACAAAAGCCTGAAATACTTCTTCACTCAGAAGGAATTAACATGAGGCAGAGGAGATGGCTAGAGTTGGTGAAAGATTATGACTGCACGATCAGCTACCATCCAGGTAAGGCTAACGTGGTTGCTGACGCTTTAAGTAGAAAGTCTGTGGGACTAGCACAACTCATCGTCCACAAACCATTGGAAGCTGATATTGAGAAGTTTGGCTTAGAACTGGTACCCAACAGCTGCAATTCAGTCGTAGCTAGTACCTCGGTGAGATCAAAGGGAAAGAGGCGGCAACCTCTATTTTTCAGACGATGGCATAATCAGATTTCAAGGAAGAATTTGGGTGCCGCAAGTGGATACCTTGAGATCAGATTTGATGGATGAAGCTCATACAGCCCCATACCCTGTGCATCCGGGAAGTACTAAGATGTATAAAGACCTTCAGAAGTTGTATTGGTGGCCGGGTATGAAAAGAGCATAATCAGATTTCAAGGAAGAATTTGGGTGCCGCAAGTGGATACCTTAAGATCAGATTTGATGGATGAAGCTCATACAGCCCCATACCCTGTGCATCCGGGAAGTACTAAGATGTATAAAGACCTTCAGAAGTTGTATTGGTGGCCGGGTATGAAAAGAGATGTCGCCACATTTGTTTCTGAATGATTAACGTGTCAACTGGTGAAAGCTGAACACCAGCGACCAGCAGGGATGTTGAAGTCGTTGCCTATTCCGGAGTGGAAGTGGGAACGTATTGCCATGGATTTTGTGACTGGTTTGCCTAGAACTGCCCAAGGTTATAATTCTATTTGGGTTATTGTAGATAGGCTTATGAAATCTGCTCAATTCCTGCCGGTGAAAACAACCTACGACGTGAGTAGCTATGCAGATTTGTATGTGAAAGAGATTATCAGACTTCACGGTGTTCCTGTATCGATTGTATCTGATAGGGATTCCAAGTTCACGTCTGCATTTTGGAGAAGTCTGCATCGAGCTTTGGGAACAAAGTTAACCTTTAGTACAGCCTTCCATCCCCAAACCGATGGACAATCAGAAAGAGTGATCCAGATTTTAGAATATTTACTCAGAGCTTGTATTATAGACTTTTCAGGAAGTTGGGATTCGAAATTGCCCTTGGTGGAATTTGCTTATAACAACAGTTTCCAAGACTCCATTCAGATGGCACCATACGAAGCTCTATATGGACGTAAATGTAGAACGCCTCTTCATTGGGATGAGATAGGAGAGCGAGATGGTTTAGGACCAGATTTGGTGGAGCAAACCGTGAATGTTGTTAGAAGAATTAAAGAAAGGATGAAAGCTGCTCAAAGTCGACAGAAGAGTTATGCAGATAATAGACGAAGGGAACTAAGTTTTAACGTTGGTGATCACGTCTTTTTGAAAGTGGCTCCAATGAAGGGAGTGATGCATTTTGGAAAGAAGGGAAAATTGAGTCCCAGGTATATAGGTCCCTATGAGATATTGGACAAAGTAGTAGCATTGTCCTATCGATTAGCACTGCCGCCGCATCCATAATGTATTCCATGTATCAGCATTGAGGAATATGTTCCCCACCCATCGCACATATTGAGTATTGAACAAATCCATTTAGCATCGGATTTGAGTTATGAAGAGAGACCTGAGAAGATTCTTCTTAGGGAAATTAGAAAGCTGAGGAACCTCATCATCCCAATGATTAAATTTCAATGGTCGAATCATACCGAACAAGAAGCTACGTGGGAGACGGAAGCTGATATGCGTAGTCGTTACCCAAATTTGTTCGGTAAGTAAATTTCGAGGACAAATTTTTTATAAGGTAGGTAGAGTTGTAGCGCCCCAAAATCCATAGGACCACAAATTCTCATCTTTATAATTCGAGGATTCATTTCTAATTCCAGATTTCAGCTTGTTTGTTTGATTGAAAAGCTGACTTCTTATTCTCTAGATGCGAGACATGGTGCAGGGTCTGATCAGCTGTTACTCCAAGCATCATCTAGGTAATTTTGAGGTTGAAAATTAAATGAATTTCGAATGGGAGGATGGCTTTATTAAAATGAGAGTATCGTTTTAACAAATTAAAATAGTGACAGGGATTTATAATAAATTCTGGAGTAGTAGGTGTGAAACACCATGCCTACTCAAGTGTTTTTCCCCTGTTACAAGTCAGACTCCCATGCCTATGGTACATTGGACTATAAGTTCAATGTTTGTAAGAAATATCTTTATTTTCATCAAAGAAACCATAGGAAAATAGCTGCGGTGCTTGGAGAGACTTGCTGCTAGACCTGCTGTGTTTTCGTGTTCTCCTGTATTGAGGCAATTAAATCTGATTCTTGCTACACCATGAAAGTATATGTATTGTTTTTACTTAATTTTGAAATTCCTTGCCTAAGTTATGTTTAATATCAGCCTTTGCTCATATTTTGCTGATATTGAATTGTATGTCTAATGATTGGGTTCACAGTGAGTGTATGTTTGGAACTAAAACGGTATTTTACGGAGTTGATGATGTTGATTTTGAAACACTGAGCATCTCAGATTCCAACTCATGAAAATTATGATGTTCTTCTCTTCTTTGGTGAATGACAGCGTCCGGATTTGACTCCACGAAGTTGGAAATGCTAGTCGAACCAGAACTAAGTCTGGTTTGATAGGTGAATTCTAATATTGTGGATGTTGTTCGTGACGTTATCGCATTTCATAACCATCAGCTGGTTTACTGTTCATATCACATTTCATAACCATCAGCTGGTTTACTGTTCATATCGAATTTCATAACCATCAGCTGGTTTACGTTCATATTGCATTTCATAACCATCAGCTGGTTTACTGTTCATATCGCATTATATAACCATCAGCTGGTTACCGTTGCTTGCGACTGGTTACTGTTGCTTGCGATTGGTTTTGCTTGCGACTGGTTACTGTTGCTTGCGACTGGTTACTGTTTCTTGCGACAGGTTAATGTTTCTTGCGACTGATTCTTTCCCCTAAGAACCTCACTACTGATTCACATCCAACGTCTGGTTTTCTTTCAACTGCTGATTGTCCCCATCCAACGACTGGTTGTTCTTGAACCAACGACTGGTTGTTCTACTGTTACTCCGTTGACCCTATAAATTGTGTTGACCAACAATATACCCATCGGCTGATCTACTGTTCACATAGACTGGTTTTCTTGCCAACAACTGATTACTTATGTCTCAGCTGGATGCTCAGTGAAAATGATTTTTGAAGGAAGTATGAGTTTTAAAATGAAGTGAACCCTGATGTTAAGATTTGAGTTCGTTCAGTATGTGTTTAAAGGAAGAAAGTTTCAATTTAAGGATTTATGGCTTAGATAACAGACGGTCACCATGGAGGGGTGAGCAGCTGTCCTGATGTCAGTTGCCCCTTCACCACGAATAATATGCTAAGGCTGATATCAGTAGTCACTTGATCAGGTGCAAAACGGACCTAAGTAGAGCTTCTGAGCCATAAGTCAAATGAAAACGATAACGATGGGATTTGATTTTAATTCCAGAACAGAAGTTTTATGATGAATGACGTTTTATAACTTCCTTTAAACTGTGATGTCTTATGTTTTACACCTGCATATTGTGCTTGTTACTCTCAATTTTGCTTGGTGAGCCCCTAGGATCACTAGCTTTTATGGTGCAGGTGAGTCGGCACCGGAGCTGGTGGGAGGTGGAGTTTGAACCAGTAGCGACGTGTTAGTGTTTATCGAAGGCCTGCATTTCCGTGATGTTCATTTTGTATTTTGCTATTTTTGTTGTCTTCGATCTTAGTCACATCTTTATTGAGATCCATTACAACAAAGATGAATTCAAATAGAGTTCAGTAGTTGTAATATCGCGACTTCGCATTTCGTACTTCGAAATTGTAATGAAATCTGATTTTAATTTTTTGGCGCCAACAGCTGTACTTTGATTTTATTTTGAGCAAGGCAATACAGATTGTTATATTTATTATTCAGCCCTTCTATTTCCTTTTATTTCCTTTTCTTTGATCCCGTGATTCCCATGAGGATTGGGCGTCACAGAGATACCACCAAAACTACAACTACTGGGAATCTTGTACCACAGCTACTCAAACAGATGCGGACACTCGCGCTGCATATTTTCTTCAAGCTCCAAAGTAGCTTCTTCCCTATCATGTTTGCTCCACTGCACCATCACCAACGGAATGGTTTTGTTCCTCAATTGTTTCTATTTTCTATCAAGGATCTGCAAGGGATATTCCTGATAACTAAACGTCTTATCTAGCTCAACCTCGTACTTCCTCAACATGGAAACATGGAAGACATCATGTAGAGAAGATAATTCCGGAGGCAACAATAGCCTATACGCCAAAGGGCCAATCCTCTCAACAATTTCATACGGTCCAACATAACGAGGGGCTAACTTTCTCTTGTGTACAAAGCGCATAACACTGCGAAATGAAGAAACTTTAAGGAATACCTGATCACCAACCTGAAACTATAGAGGTCGACGCCTCTTATTCGCATAACTGGCTTGGCGATCCTGGGCAGCTTTCATCCGCTGTCGAATAAGATCCACATGATCTTTCATTTTCTGCACAAAATCTGGGGCAAACAGTTGCTTCTCCCCCACTTCTTCCCAACATACTGGCGATCTGCACTTCCTGCCGTACAAAGCCTCAAATGGCGCCATACCAATCGTCACTTGATAGCTGTTAAGTAGGAAAAATCCACCAAAGACAACGCGTCTTGCCAGCTACCACCAAAATCCATAACAATAGCTCGTAACATATCCTCCAACGTCTTGATAGTTCGTGCAGATTGGCCATCTGTCTTAGGGTGATATGCGGTGCTCATAGCCAATTTGGTACCTAGGGCTGCTTGCAAACTCTTCCAAAACCTGGAAGTAAACCTTGGATCTCGGTCTGAAACGATCAAAACAGGCCCACCGTGCAATATAACCACAAAATCCACGTACAGTTTCGCCATTTTCTTCAGAGAAAAGGTCATACCGTAGGGAATAAAATGTGCGGACTTCGAAAATCGGTCGATAACCACCCAAATAGCATCGCATCCTCTGCTGGTACGAGGCAGATGCGTCACAAAATCCATCGCTATGTGCTCCCAATTCCATTGGGGCACTTCCAAACTCTGCAACAGACCACCTGGTCTCATCCTCTCGGCCTTTACCATCCGAAAGTTCAAACAACGAGCAACAAACCCAGCAACGTTGTTCTTCAGGCCAGCCCACCAAAAGTGCGGCTTCAACGCATGGTACATCTTCCGTGCACCAGGATGAACACTGTGTCTACTGCAGTGCGCTTCCCGAAGGATCTCCTCCTTCAAATCAATGAGGTTAGGCACAACCAGCCTGCCACGAAACCTCAAGCAACCATCAGAAGAAACAGAATAATCCTCAAGTTCTCTAGCCCTGACCTTCAACTTCAACTCGTGGATGGAAGGATCAGTCCTTTGAGCCGCTCGAATACTAGAAACAATTTTTGGCTCAACTTGGAAAGAAGAAACCACAACACAATCCTCAGCCTAGTAGAATCTCCAACCAGTAGTGTTAAGATGCTCCTGATCCTTAGAAATATACAGCGAAGCAAGCATCTCACCAGCTTTCCTGCTCAAAGCATCGGCCACTACGTTCGATTTCCCAGGTTGATACTTGATCTCGCAATCAAAGTCCTTTAGCAGCTCCATCCAACGACGCTGTCTCATAATCAAGTCAGGCTGCGAAAATAGATACTGCAAACTCTTTTGGTCCGAGTACACCACAAATTGCTCGCCAGGTAGTGACGCCAGATTTTCAACGCAAAGACCACGGCTGCTAGCTCCAAATAATGGACCGGATAACGAGTCTCATGAAATTTAAACTGCCACGAGGCATACACAATGACTCGACCATTCTGCATCAAAACACAGCCCAGCCCATTGAGCTAAGCATCAGAACAAACAACGAATCCACCAGATCTGGACGACAGAGCCAACACAGGTGCAGTAGTCAATTTATCCTTGATCAATTGAAACGCATTCTCGCATTGCTCAGTCCGCACAAACCGCTTGTCTTTCTGAGTCAATTGAGTCATCGGCTTTGCTATGCTAGAAAATCCTTCAATGAAACGACGGTAATAGCCAGTCATACCCAAGAAACTGCGAATCTCGGACACGTTCCTGGGACTCTCCCAGTTCAGAACAGCATCAACCTTATTGGGATCCACAGAAATCCCCTCGGCTGAAATCACGTTACCTAGAAACACAACATGATCCACCCAAAACTCGCACTTGGAGAATTTATCATACAGCTGCTGGTCTCTCAACGTCCGAAGGACAATTCTCAAATGATCCTTATGCTCCAAAGGAGTCTTAGAATATACCAAGATGTCGTCAATGAACACTATCACGAACTGATCTATGAACACTCTGAAGACCCGGTTCATCAGATCCATAAAGACTGCAAGAGCGTTAGTCAAACCAAATGGCATAACCAGAAACTCGAAATGCCCGTACCTCGTACGAAAAGCAGCCTTTGCGAAATCTTGATCTCTTACTCTCAGCTGATGGTACCACGATCGCAAGTCGATCTTTGAATACACCGCAGAACCTTACAGCTGATCAAACAGATCATCGATACTGGGTAAAGGGTACTTGTTCTTAACAGTCACTTTATTCAACTGGCGGAAATCAATGCACATCCGCATTGAGCCATCCTTCTTCTTCACAAACAAAATGGGCGCTCCCCACGGCGACATGCTAGGTCTGATAAAACCTTTCTCCAGCAAATCGTCCAACTGTACCTTGAGTTCTCTCAACTCCACAGGCGCCAAACAATATGGGGCACGAGAAATCGGAGCTGTGCCAGGAACCAGCTCAATTCAGAAGTCAATCTCCCTCTTTGGAGGAAAACCAGGAATCTCCTTCGGGAACACATCGGGAAAATGTCGCACCACGGGAATGTCACTGAGCTGCACACGAGAAGAAGAAGACGCATCTAAAGCGTAAATCATGAAACCAGCATTCCCTAATGACAACAAACTGAACATCTCCATTGCTGAGACTAACGAGATCTTCGATCGAGAATCCTGGCCGTAGAAGTCCCACTTCTTGCCAGACAAAGGCCTAAAACGAACAATCCCATGGAAACAATCCACGGAGGCCCTATAGCTGGACAACATGTCCATCCCAACAATGCAATCGAAATCCCACAACAACAGACGGATCAAATTTGCCACCAACACATGCTCCCCAAATCTCAAAACGCCATCAAACAAAACCTCCTAGGAAAACAGGCTCACACCGCCAGGGGTAGAAACAGAAACAGCATCGCGCAAAGGAATGGTATGCAGACCATGCTCGATAACAAAAGAATCAGAGATGAAAGAATGCGATGCATCGGTGTCAAACAACACATGCGAAGGAAAATAAAAAACAAGACATGTACCTGCGATCACCCTGATCGACGTCTCCTCTGCCTGCTCCCTAGTAATGATGTTGGCCTGAGCATGGTGGGGTCCAGAATAGAACAGCTGAGATGAATGTCGGAATCAAGACGGACCGGGCTGCTGGAACGGCCTGAAATGAGTCTCACCAATCCTGGGCTGCTTAAACTGAGGGGAACGACCCCTAGACTGACCTCCAAGACCCTGAGGCGGGGCTGTGGTTTGCTACGATCCAGCTGACGGACACACCCTAACGAAGTACCCATACTGACCGCATATGTTGCAGGAGCCCTGCACACCGACACACTAGATCAATGGATGCTTGCCATCGCAATAACCACAGAACTCAGCCCGAGAACCACTGATACTCGAGCTACCTGAACCAGACGATCTAGAACCAGACTTCTTCTTGAACTGTTGGCCGTGGGGTCGGAACCTTTGACGGCCAGACTACTGTGCCACCTGCTGTTGCTGCTGCTGCTGGGGCTGATGGGCTGACTGGGAAGCCTGAGAGGACTGTGCTCCCTGACCAGCAGGACGACCACCCTGCGCCACCTGCTGCCTACGATCACGACGACTCCTCAAACCCTCCTCAATATCTATAGCACTATCCACTGCTTCAGCATAAGTCTTGGGTTTGCTTGTCAACACCATCTGATACAGTTCCTCATTCAATCCCTCAAAAAATGTGGTCCTCTTGGCCCTTTCCCGGCCAGAAACATGCGGGACGTACGCCAAAAAAGTAGAAAACATCCGAGCATACTAACGAACAGACATCGAGCTCTTCTCCAAATGATCAAACTCCCGCTCACGGGCGTTCACGTACGACTCAGGAACATACTCCTGCCTTAAAGTCTCACAAAAGCTGTCCCAAGTAATCCCAATGCCAGTATCCAACAAAGTACTAGAAGCACTTCGCCACCAGCGCTCTGCACCCTTCCTAAGCTGGAGGGTCACCAAACTCAAACGAAGCTCGTCGTCATAATGGACACGATCGAATATACCAGTGATGTTCCGAATCCACGAATCTGCATCCTCGCTCGACTCATCACCATTGAAAACCTGAGGATTTATTCTCTGAAACCTCGCTATCACAACGTCCATCCTCTCTATAGGAGTAGGCAAAACCTCAACCTCCTCCTCCTCATCACGGCTACTACGAGTACGACTAGGAGCACTACTCCGATCCTCATTCTGTCCTTACGACTCCTGAAACTGCCCCCTACCTCTAGCTCTATGTCTAGGCGGCATCTACGAAGGCACTCAATAGGATAAGGCAATAGAGAGCAAATACAGCATAGATATCACAACAATATGAGCATAGAATCACATAGCCAAGCACATGCAACACACGACACTGTGCCTAGACTCAAGTGTGATCAAATAAATCGAGCTTATCCCAACTTAAGCTCTGATACAAAAAATGTCAGGCCTCGTGCTCACAACAGAGTAAAACCACACAAACACAAGCGGAAGCTACTAAAAAGTGGGTAAAATTTTTGCTTTTGTCATGACGGTTTAAAACAATATATTTTAAAATACGACAATACTCAAAGTAAACCCAGTTTACAAATCAACCAACAAAGGCTACAAGCCCACGACAAGTAGTAAAACATAAACATGTATCAAACACCTGGTAACAAGCAGAATTGAATACCACAAGATACAACAAAATACAACATGAGCACAGGGCATCCCATGGCTAACTATACTGATAGATATATATATGTTATACGCTACTGGGACACTCTAACCACCACCTAGGGCACCTCCAGCCGGGTTAGCTCCACGACCAGCTGGATAACCTGAACAACACAACAGGCAAGGAAAACAAACCAAGCCCCAGAGGGACATGGGGTCAAACCCCAGTACGGAGAGCAACTGAAACAGCTAAAGAAAAGCATAAGATAAAATGCAGATGCTATGCATGAGACACCGGGTAACAGCTGAAGGCTACAACCGAAAAGATAGCCAAGGAACTCAAACATAGCTCCACAGAATCTGCAACAAACAGTGGCCACGGGGTGTGTTCAAAGTGTGGTAATGAGCCACTCGCCTTGACACTACACCCGAATACCAGATGCATCAAACAGCTCAACCTGCCGTTGCACAACTCATGAAATGTGGTAGTTAACCACTCGGCGCATGAGGGCTAACAGATCCCGACAGGGAGTTGAGAGTGCGGTATCACCGCTCGCCCTCGCATCCTGGTAAGAAACAACAGCACAATACAAAAAGATACGAGACAAAACACAATGTACAATACGGCTGATATCTAAAATGCAAGTGATATAATGCGTGTATGAACATAACAGCAGGCAGTAAACACTGGCAGCAATACATGAAACAACAATCAGCCATCACTACATTTATCCATGCCAAACCTCACGATGTAAAAAGCTCAACCCGTACCTTAATTATGTTCAACGATTACCACAACAAGGGACCCGAGAGATCTGGTTGAAACCTGCTAAATACACAATGTACAAATCATAAATCTCACGGAACACAGGCACAGAACTCACGGCTATCACTGGCTGGGAGCAACAGCTCAACCAGCAACCCATCCAACAAATACAACTTATCAGGAAGATTAAATCAAGGCTAGGAACAAGATCTCATCGAATTAAACGAAGTTCTACCTGAACTAAATGCACAAACGAAACAGCAACTTCGTGCTTCTGCTCCAGCCAACTACAGCCTCCCAACGAGATATCAATCGAAAGAGCTTCCCGAGAGGAGTCCAACGCTACCTCAAACGTCCGAAATGGTGACCGGAAAAGACAGGATTTCACCGGAGAAACTCACGATGAACAATGTTCTAGGGTTCACGAACAAAGGATAAAAGTCAGGAGAATTTTCGCTAAGTATGGAGTCTGATTAGTAAAACAAAGTCCAAGCCTTGCTGCTTATATACACGCGAGAAATCTTATTTAAAATACACCGACACAAACAGATTCCAACGCCACTAACATAAAAATCACAACTGCCGACAGCAACGGGAACAGTGCGTAGCTGATACCCAACAGCTTCTTCAACAGTGCGAAGCTCACGCCAGCAACCGCAACGCAAAGACAACGAGCGCTAATCAAAACGACGTCGCTCCCGACACGTCAGCAAATCTGATCAAAGCGCTACGCTACAACAGATCCCTACAAAGCTAATACGACGTCGTGCAACGTACGTCATCATATCTGATGAACTAAACGACCGCAACAGCGATCGCCAGCGCTAAACCAATACGACGTCGCCTCCATTAATATAAACGACGGTGTTTCGCATCCGCTACAGGAACTCGTTGACAGGTCTGAAATAACACAAGCTCTAACAGATTGTACACGAATCTGATCAGATCTCTCCACAAAATCAGATTTCTCCTCAAAAACTCAAAAATACGAAAACATCCAGAATTGTTCTAATTGTGAAATCTGACCCGAAAATGCAAACGAAACCTCCAAACAGAAATCTGAACCTCCAGAATTCTTAAAAACCGATTAATCCAACAATTAATCTTTTCTTAAATTTCAGGTCTCACATATTCAGTTTACAGCTTATCAGTAAAATCTATTTTATGCATGTACTGCCTGCCTTTGTTATTTCCAAATTTGCTTGCTGAGCCTCCATGCTCACTAGTTTTCCTATGTGCAGGTGATCAGGTTTAGATGTTACTGATTGGTGCGAGTTGGATCAGATCGAGGGTATTTATCATGGATCCTGCGTTTTTCCATGCTGTGAGAACTGGAATTATTTGATGATTTTTAATGATTTAACCAAAGCAAATTTGTGCTTAACCCAAGTAGATACTTCAGCTGGATAAGCTGCTGGTGAAGTGACCAGCTTATATGTGTACTAGTCCAGGTTTCGTTGCCAAGTTGGTTTTGCAGGCTGTTCAGGTTTTAGTGCGTATATATTTGGTTTGAATAGTGATTTGAAGAACTGATGGTTATAACTGATTGATGATTTAACAGTGGAGATGTTACAGCTTGAAGATTCGGATGGTTAGGATTCAGCCTTGATTTCAAGTTGGTTGAAATAACTGTTCAAAGTCCAGTGTAAACCAGTACCAGCTTAGAGGTTTGCAAGTGGGTTTCTAAGTTGAACCAAGACCAGTTCGGTGTGAGCTGCTTGGACAGATTGGTCTTGAGATGGACTATTTCTTTGTGCTGGTTTGAGTCTGTCGCGATCTGGTTTTTGTCGATACCAGCTTAGAGGGATCAACATTGGGATTTACGGGGTATGTGCGAGCTGGACCCAGCTTAGAGATATGCTGGATACTCCAAGCTGGTATGTTGGAATACGATCTGGTTTTTAGTGCCTATGTACCAAAGCTGGAAAAGTGGAGAGGCTGAGCTGGCCTATGCACTGTAGACCAGACCGGTTTATGTAAGTGATCCAAGATGGATGTGTGTTGCTTGAAGTACCCGAGCTGGTTAGCTTAACGCTGTGTTGGTTGAAAACAGCGTAACCTCCCTGAGCTGGTTTGTGTGCCTGAGCTGGTACAGTAGTAAAGTCTGAGCTGGTTTGACTTTACTGGAGCTCTGACTGGGAGTATTTTTAGAAGTGTTGACCAACACTTTGTCATTTTACGACACACATTTCTTATCTTGCCCAACCTTCCTCAAACCCTCGTTTCTACTGTTCACCCGACACCTTTGTCTTCCGATCGCCGGAGATTAGCTGGTCTCTTTTAAGTGAGGGTACCTCGGTTGGAAACCTCTCTTCGTGACTGTGATGCCCACTCCCATGGGTGTCAACGGATTTTGGTTGAATGAAATAGTAATGGGAAAAAAGAAGGGCTGAATAAAATTTTTTGTAAGATGTATTGTCTTACAAATTCGATATACCGAAAGTTGAATTAATGGCGCCAAAATGAAATAGCAAAAGCAGATCTGACCAACAGATTTGAATAACAGATCTGATGAAATTGCAAAGTTGCGATATTACAACTACTGAAACTCTATATGAATTCACTATTGTTGTAATTGATCTAATACAGAGTTGACAAAAGATCAAAAACAACAACAGCTGTGGGGAAACATCGGCCATTGATAAACACATGCACCACAACTGGTTCAGCTCCCATCGTCCGTCTGCCCCAGACCTGTCTCACCTGCACCATTAAAAGCTAATGAGCCTAGGCTCAACAAGTAAAATCTGAGAATAACAAGATCACTTAATGCAGGCAGACGCATTCATATCTGAATATAACTTAGTTTAAAGGAAGGCATTTAAACATAAACATCTTTCGTAAAATCATATTTGGGAAATAACCCAGATCTCATCATAATTTTCTTGTGATTTATGGCTTAGAAGCTCTCCTTAGGTCTGTAGGCGCGTGATCAAGCTACTTCTGAATTCAGTCTTTATGGCATGAAGCCCTATATGAAGGGGCAACAGACACTCTCGACGACTGCTCACCCTTCCTTTATGAAGGGGCAACTGACACTCTCGAAAATTTCTCACACTTCCGTATTGACCGTCTCTTATCTACGCCATAAGTCCTTTAAAACTAAACATTTATTCCTTTAAACTCATATCTGGTTGAAATCATATCTTAAAATCGTCAGGGTTCACTTCTTTTAAAACTCGGTTCTCTTTAAAGTCTCATTGAGCATCAGATTTGGCTACTGGGGGCTATTACTGGGGTGAAAACAGATTTGGCTAACAGAAACGATACTCGGGTACAAATCAGATCTTAGTAATGGAAACAGATTTATCTATAGAAGTGGTATCACTAGCATCAAAACAGATGTGGATAAAGAAGCAGTATTGTTAGTGTAACACGGAATTGGCTATGGAAATAGTTTCGCTGGCGTTGAAACATGTTTGACTTCAGGACTGATAATTCTAGCAAGAAAACAGATACGACTGTAGAAACAGTATTTATGAGGAAACAGACTTGACACGGGAAAACAGATTTGACCTGTGAAATCAGATGTGACCATAAAAACATGTCGCCATCATATAAAACAGATTTTGCAGTGGAACTAGTGCTACAGCATCACGAACAACATCCAAAGGTAACAGTTCCGTCAAGTCCAGACATCACCATTCACCAGAAGAAAGAACTTCATACTCATATCATAAACTAGAATCCGTAAGCTCAGTGGTTTTGAAATCAATAATATCTTCATTGAAACATGCTAGAGAGTTTTAAAACAGAACATTCTGTGAACCCGAACTTTCATTTTTGTAAACAAGCATGAACATAAAGATAGCTATATCTTGAACTTAAACAGGACAAGCAAACATATAATTGAGGAAAAACAATATATGCTTTAATTGTTTAGGAAAGAATTAGCTTTTACTTGCCTTAATACTGGAAACACGAAGACAGCAGGTTTTCTTGCAGACAATTTCCTCAAGCACCAACAACGAGCTCCAGGGTTTTGAGAGAACAAAAGAATTTTCTTTGCAAGTGAAAATGAACTCACTTCACGTAGACAATCATATAAGAGATCATGATTGGCATTAGGTGAAAAAACTCGAGTATGCATGGGATATCCTACCAACTATATGTCCTTTTTGAAAGATTTGTTAAAAACTCCCATACACTGTTTTAAATTTGGAAATTTTACAAAAGGTTTTGAAAAGAACAAATTGCTCATTTAAAAGCATTTCCGAACGAAATCTGAAATCTGCTCGCGTCTCATGCATGAGGCAAAATCTGCCTGGAAACCTTATCCGTCGTATCTCAAATACGAAATGAAGAAATCAACTTTTTAAATAAATATCATGAATTTAAGCTGAAATCAGAACATGGAAATATTAACATGGCCCTTAAAATAAAAAGGGTTAAAATTGTGGTCCTATGGATTTTGGGGCGTTACTGTGAGATCCGGAAATTCGATTATGATTAATTGGTGGAATTAATCAGATTTTAAGAATTTAGTTTCGTGTGTGGACAAATCTGGTTGTTTAGCTTTCAGTTGGAAGACTTCGAAAGTATTTCTGGGTCAGATTTCATACTTGGAACAATTCTGGAAAGTTTGGTATTTTTGAGCTAGAAATCTGTTGTATGAGAAATCTGTTTTTGTGAAGAGATCTGTTCGGATTTCTAGTGAATCGGGTCACTGGTGTTTGCTGGTTCGCAGCGTGTTTTGTTGGCGAGAATTCCATACGTCGTCGTTTAGAGAGATCTGAATTTAGTTAGCGCTAGGAGTCTTGGTAGAGATCTGGTAGCGCTAGATGCATTGCGAAGTCTTCTGGTGCGTTTTGTGTGTTGTATTCCAAAACTCTGTCGCTTAAATAAGTTGGAATGGTGTCGTTTGGCTCAGCGTTGGATTGCGAGATCTGGTGCGTGCGAGAGAGTTGTTTGTTAAGTTTTTCGCCGGAAGCAGATGTCAACGCAAGTCAACTCTCCTGTAGCGGGTGATCGCTGTTGCGTGGAATAGCGATTGGCGCTTGTCTTCAGATTTCTCTAGCGATTTAGAGTTAGCGTACAGATGTTTCCAGCAGTTAGCGTTTTGTATTCAGACTTCTCCTGTGTACTCTACGCGACGTCGTTTAGGGCTTAGCGCTAGAGTCTGTTGGCGCGTTAGCCTTCAGTACTATAAGAGATCTGTTGTAACGCTTCGATCAAACCTGTTGGCGTGTCCAGAAGTCTCAACGTCGTCGTTTTGTTGAGTAATCGCTGTTTAGCGCTAGTCTTCAGAAGTCGATGAAATCTGTTAACAGGGGAGGATTCGTGGACAGATGTCAACATTTTGCGTTGACCGGTTTGGCTTAGTGTTGTTAGCACTGTTGCGGGTCCAGAGATTTCCGTTTTGTTAGTTGAGCATTTATTAGCGTGAACGCTGAAGATTTCAGATTTGTAGATTTGTTCCTTAGCACAGGGATCAGTTGCAGAGATCTGTTTCAACGGCCAGCGACGTCGTTTCGATTTGGTTAGTGCTTGTTTCAGATTTGTATGTGTACGCTGGTTCCCATCGAGAAATCTGTTTGGTGATAAAAATATGATTCAGAAATCTGTTTTCGTCGCTCATGTACTTTATCAGTAGCGATTAGCTGGAGGATTTAAATATCAGTGTTTGTAAACACTTAGCGTATTTTTCTCGAACCCGATAGTTTCCATTGTCTTCCTCGTTAACCCTCGTTAGCTACTGTTCATGTGAAACCCTCTTCGCTAGATCCCCGTCAATTTACGCCACCGTAAGGAGCAGGACTCGTGGCACTGAGTTCGTCCTGCTTAGAGTTTTCAAGTGACACCATTTTGGAGTTTTTGATCGACGTGTTTGAGAGAGAGTGAAGTTATTGCAGGTCCGTGTACCTTCGCGATTCCAATCGATAGTTCTCCAGACCTGGTTCAGCTTCTGGGTAAGTGGTTGCGTACCATTTTAAATATAGTTCTTGTCGTTAAGCCTTCGTTGGGTGTTAGGACCAGATTTCTGTTCTGGGCCATAGGTTGTGGTGTTTATAATTTCAGTTGTTGAACTGATTTGCCAGGTGCCTTAGCAGATTCGAGCTTCCGGGCAGATTTGTGAAGTTTTGCAGAGGGTCGTGAGGAAGCATAGTCGAGCAGGTTGTTGATATCGTTTCTTCAAGGAATCTAAGTGAGGTAGTTGCCTTGTAAAGGTACGAATCGAGCTTGTATTACAGCTTTGAGATAGGCATGGGGATGTATTATGTGTTATATAGCTGTGCCGAGTGTTTGTGTAGAGGCAAGCTGTGTATATTATGCATGTCTATTGGCTAAACTATCTGATGTATTACCTGCTGTTTGGTGATCTATTGAGTTGCTATGCATGTGATTATTCGAATGCCTTTGTTGTGTTTTCTAGAATTACACGTACATGCATCATGTTAAGCATGTTATTGCATCTGCATAGCATATTGAGCCAATGGTTCCTTTGTTAGCCATGATATGTTGCTCTGTTGGAGGAGCTCTTCCCTCGTGGTGCGGTGCGGTGTTGCATAACCACGATTGAGTGCAGCTGGAGGATGTTGGTTGAGTTGTTCCCAGTCCTCAGTTGCAGTGACCTGGATAGAGGTTGTCGGGTGGTTGGTCCACTTGAAATTCCGTGCGACCTGGCGGGTGGCTCCCACGTAGGTGCGGCGATGAGCCACTCTATTTTCCACTGGGTGCGATCGGGTAGCTTCCAAAGCTCGGTGATGTGTCACGGTTATCGTTTCCTATTCGTTTGGCCTTCCGGTTGTTACCGATGTTCTTTGTATCGCTCATGAATTTGCACGACATGATACATTGCATGTTGTATATGATTGCTGTTTTATGTTGCTCTTCGTACTGGGGTTTGACCTCGATGTCCCTCTGGGGCTGGTTGTTTTGTTGTCTGCTTGTTGTTCAGGTCTCCCAGGTTATTCCGTTGGTCTTGGTGTTGATCCAGCTGGAGGTGCCCCAGGTGTTGTGTAGAGTGTCCCAGTTAGCGTATAGCATATATGTATCAGTTCTATTAGCCGGGATGTGTCCTATGCTTTGTGTCTTCGGTTGTTGTATTAGCTGGCTGGTACTTGTTAAATGCTATACTGTCGTATTATGGCTTTTAGCCGTGAATGTTTTATTAAACTGGGATATTTTGATGTATTGTGGTATTTTAAAATTATGTTTTCTTCGTCAGGCCAAAAGCGAAAAAAATTTTAGCCACTTTTTAAAGTGCTTCCGCTATGTTTTATATGATTTGACTCTGTGTTGTGCACGAGGCCTGACAGTTACACTTACCAGCATTCTTGTACCAGTTTTCAGTCGGAAGGAGGTCGGATAGAGATAATAGCTGAGGAACTGCGTGAGCTATTTCTTGAGATTTCTGGCAGAGTTAAGCTCTAGTTCAGGTAACCGTGTTCTACTAGTTCTAGTTCATGTTCCTAGATTTTATATTTGAGCTGAGTAGTGCTCTGTAAACTAAACGTAGCTGGTCTGGGCTGCTAGGTTTTAGGCTGCGAGCTGGCTAAGCTTGAGTTGAGCTGATTTTCTTGAGTATCTTTGCAGATTAGATACCTTCTTGTTGTTTTTGCCGTGATTTCTTGGCAGAGACTTCAGCAGAGCTAGGAAGTGTGTTCTGCCGTAATTCGTAAGCTGTTCTGTGGTAATTGTAGCTCAGAAGCTAAGGTATGGATTGAGATTTTTTAACAGCTTTGATATAAGAATGAGAATATTTCCAGCGTGTATTGATTGTGGTGTATGCATGGTGGTCGTAAGCCGAGTTTGTTTGGCCCTGCTGTTCTGAATGACTATCTGGTTTTCTTGTGTTTGATTTTTATGCATTGTTCGTGAACATGATTTTGTCTTGCATTCATGCATAACATATTGAGCCTGTTCCTTTGAGAACCGATAATCTTTAAGTCGTGTTTTGCCTACTGAGCCTCCGTGCTTGAGAATCCAATTCTTTCACTGAGTCGTGATTGCCAACTGAGTGGTTGTAATTTGGATTCCGCTGAATTATTGATAACTGATTGCCCAGCTGAGTCGTTGTGCCTTGTTTATCGATGATTTTGGTAAAATTTCATGCCTTGCACGATTTGAGATATTGCATGACTTATATGATTGCTGTTATTTAAGTGCTCTTCGTACGGAGGTTTGACCTCATTCTTTTTCCATTTTTGGGGCTGCTTTGATCTTGTGTCTGGCCTTTGCAGGTTCTTCAGGTAATCCAGCTGGACCGAGTGGTGCATCGGCTGGTAGAACCCAGTTTTGAGTCCCAGTTATGTATATGTATTGAACTAGTTTACCCGAGGATGCCCTGCGTGAATACTGTACTTGAGAATTGTATAGATTGAGCTACTTGTATACATTTCTGGTACTGTTTTGTTGTATGAATTTTTTAGCGAAAATCTATACTTTGAGTAATTAACCTCAGATTTAGAGCACCGGGCCTGTGAGGATTGAGATTCGATAATTAGTGATTAATCGGATTTAGTTAAGGATTAATCACGGCAGGCGTTATTATCGAATTTTAGATTTGAGAATTTTGGTCGAATCTGGTTGCTGATTTTTCAGATTTGACAAAGAGCTGTTCAACTTTGAAACGTTGGTTCCTATAGGGTGAAATATGCGTCGAATTTGGAGTTGTTTTGCTTTGTTTTCTATGGGGAGCTGAATTCTGGAAGAATTCAGATTTGAGGTATTCGTGAGTCTCAGATCTGAGGGAACAGATGTGAGTATTCAGATGTGAAGCTAGCGAGAGGAATCTGTTAGCGGGTGAACGCTAGTGTGTGAGTCAAAGAGGAGAGGACACGTGTTAGTCAACGTTTCTGGGTTGATTTGTGTAGTTAACGTTATTCAGATCCGAGTGAGTGTGAGCAGATATGAGCGCTGGTCTCTGTTTCAGTTGTGAGGAAGTGCGTCGTCGTTTTGATTAGTCACGTTTGTGTTTAGCGTTAGCGTTGAGAACTCAGATTTGAGTTAACGCAGGGAACATTCGAGGAATTGTGCCTTAGCGCTAGGATCTGATGCTGAGATCTGAATATGTCGGTATTGACTTCCACTGTAGCGTTTGACCCAGGGATTTAAATACAATGTTGCCCAACACTTAGTTTATTTTCGACCACGATATTCCCTGTCTTCTCTTTCGCTAACCCTCGATAGATACTGTTCACCGAACCCTTATCCGTTAGATTACCGTCGATTTCCGCCGTGGTTTGGAGCCAGGTGACGCTGGGTTCTTCTTGCCTAGGACTTTTGATTAGTACCAGTCTGGGGTTGTAGATCGTCGCGTAGGAGGAGCACGAAGGATTTACAGTGTTCGAATATTTTCGTGACTGTGAACCCGAGAGTTCTTCAGCTCTTCCAAGCTTCTGGGTAAGTGATTCCTTTCCATTTAAGCTTAGTTTAAGCTGTTACAACCTTTGCTTAGTGGTCGAACCAGATTTGAGTTCTTGACCGTAGGCAGTGAACTATAGGAGTTCAGACTTGAGCTAAGATATGAGATGCCTATACAGAATTGAGCTCACAGACAGTCCCTGCTGTGTTTGTTGAGACCAGAGAGGAAGCAGATGTGAGAAGGCTGAGGTTTTCGTGCCCTGGTGAGATCTGTTGAGGTAGAATATGAGGTTTGAAGTACGAATTGAGCTTCTGTTAACAGCTTTGGGCATAAGCGTGTTGGTATTTTGAGGCATGATTTGTGTTCTGTGAATTCTGTGCTTAACGTGAATAGATTTGGCACACAGGTTGAATTATATGTTCTGTTTACGTGAATTATGCATGTTGAAATCAGATTTGAATTTATTGGCATTCATGCATACATGTTGAGCCAGAGATTTGATTGATTACCGATAGAGAGCCACATTGTGACCGGTCGGCAGATGTGTCGTGCCTGAAAGGCACAATGCTATCATCGGAGTGGTAACCGACTGAGACATCGTGTCTGAATACTACCGAGCTGTGATGTTTAATTGAGTGGCCAGACCTGAATATCACAGACCGATGATTTTCACTGGCTGATTGGCTGTGTGTGGTACCTGATTTGCCAGCTGACTCATTGGCCTATATGACCGATTCTTTGACAGCCCTCATGCATTTCATTACTTAGAGTACTGCATGTTTATGATTTGTTGTTGTCTTAGTGCTCTTCATACTGAGGTTTTACCTCGTATTCTTTTTTTGGTTTTGTGTTTCTTGGGTCTGTGTTGCCCATTACAGGAGTTGCAGGCAATCTGGCTGGGCAGAGTGGAACTCCAGCTAGTAGATCCCCGTTTGGTTGAGTCCCAGTTTATTTATATTATGTATCGAACCAGGGGATGCCCTGAGTTTCTGTGTACGTGGGGATATGTTGTATTAAGTTATTTGATTACATGTTTGATGTTTGGATTCAGTGTAAATCCTATTTTGAGTATGAATATTTTGAATGATGATTTTATTGTTCAGGCCCAATTATTTGAAGAATTTTTAAGCCCTATTTTATGCTTCCGCGATAATGTGTTTAATTGTGCTGTTAATATTTGTTGATTAGCACGGGGCCTGACATTTTGGTATCAGAGCTTAAACTGGGATAAGCTCGTTTTCTTTCTATCACACTCGAGTCTAGGCACAGAGTTTAGATTTGATTTTGATTGACTATGTGGCTTATTTGATTAATTTACATGCCTCTGTGATTTATCTGATGTTAGTCCACCCTGAGTGTCTTTTAGAGATGTCGCCGAGGAGAGGTAGAGGTAAGACTGCTAGACGTACCGTTGAGGAATCTAGAGCCTCTGAGAGTGACGAGGATGTTCATCATAGTATACCTTTGCGCCGTAGAGAGAGATAGGCAGAGGTGGAGGATGTGACGAGACAGATAGGTGAGATGGAGCTAGTGTTGGCTAGGTTCCAGAGAACGAATCCCCCTACGTTCACTGGCGCCGAGGGTGGTCTTTCGGCTGAAGGCTGGTTGGAGCACATGGAGGACTTGTTCGATACTTTGGAGTACAACTCATAGCGGAGATTGAAGTTGGCCATTTTGCAGTTGAGGGAGCATGCCCAACGTTCGTGGAAGGGTACTTCCAGAGTGATGAGGGAGACCAGAGTCTTGGTTTCTTGGGAGAGCTTCTGTGCCGCGTTTCGACAGGAGTATACCCCAGAGTCGTACTTCAATAACCGAGAGAGGGACTTCGACAATCTGAATCAATGGAATTTGAAGGTTACTGAGTATGCCAGACAGTTTTCCTCACTTCTGGCGTATGTCCCTCATGTTGCTAGATAGGAGCGAACGACGAGGAACAAGTTTATCAAGGGATTGAAGCCATAGTTGTTTCAGTTGGTGTTGGATGGAGCCTCATCGGCATATGCTGAGGCTGTGAATCGAGCAGTCGATATTAAGGAGAGTTTGTTGGATGCGCCGACGCAGGTTCTGATGAGAGTTGGACGAGGTTTCTATCATGTGCCTGAAGGGATGCATACTTCTCAATCTCCTCAGACTTCACAACAATCGACTCTTCAGAGGTTCAGGCCTCGTGGAAAATAGTTTAAGAGAAAGTCGAATTCTAGTTCCTCTGGTTCTGTGAGCTCTGGTGGCAGTGGATCGGGAGGAGTGTCTTGTGGACAGTGCGGTGGTAAGCACATGACTTCGCAGTGTCGTGGAGTTCAGGGGACTTGCCACAACTACGGGCAGCCTGTACACTTTCTGAGAGTGTGTCCTTTGTTGAGGGGATAGTCTTCGGTTTTTTCGCAGCAAGGTTCGGTTGGTGGTTCTTTGCAGAGGCCGCCACATCCTGCCCCGACCCAACGATCTGGATTCCAACCCGTGAACTGTCTAGGTTTGGAGGACCTTCGAGACCTCAGTTTCCGGGACCACAGCAGGCCAAGGTGAATGCCTTTTTGAGGGAGAAGGCTGAAGAGATACCTAGTGGAGTTATCGGAGGTACATGCTCTATCTTTGATTTTCCTGCGAGAGTTTTATTTGATACAGGAGCATCACACTCCTTTGTTTCTGCATGGTTTATGCATGAGTGTGGGTTTAGGGTTACCCCACTGTGTGATGTTGTATCTGTATCTACTCTTGCTGGTGTTTGGTTGATGTCCCGTGGAATAGTAGTGGACTGTGTGATCCGTTTTGATCAGAATGTGGTGGTGGCGAATTTGATCTCTTTAGAGATGAGGGATTTTTGTTGCATTTTGGGGATGGATGTGTTGTCTGAGTACAGAGCGACTGTTGACTGTTTCCATGGTGTGGTGAGATTTTGCCCTGAGTCGGGAGAGAAGTGGGATTTCTATGGTTTTGATTCGCGATCGAAGATTCCACTGGTGTCCGACATGGATTTTTTTAGTCTGTTTGCGTTGGGTAACGTGGATTTATGATCTATGCACTCGATGTTTCAAGAGTCGCGATTGGAGTTGAGCGATATTCCTATCGTTCGAGAGTTTCTAGATGTTTTTCCAGATGAGATTGCTGGATTTCCTCCGAGACGAGAGATCGATTTCAGTATAGAGTTGGTTCCAGGTATAGCCCCGATTTCTAGAGCTCCGTATCGGTTGGCGCCAACTGAGTTGAAAGAACTCAAGGATCAGTTGAGAGATATTCTTGAGAAATGCTTCATCAGACCGAGTATGTCGCCTTCGGGAGCTCCGATTCTATTTGTGAAGTAGAAAGATGGATCTATGAGGATGTGTGTAGATTTTCGACAGTTGAACAAAGCGACGATCAATAATAAGTATCCGTTGCCGAGGATTGATGACTTGTTTGCTCAGTTTCAAGTATCAGCCGTATACTCGAAGATTGATTTGCGCTCTGGCTATCACCAGTTGCGAATTAGAGACGCTGATGTAGCGAAGACAGCTTTTAGGACGAGATACGGGCATTATGAGTTTCTGTGATGCCGTTTGGGTTGACGAATGCCCCTGTTGTTTTCATGGATTTGATGAATCGCGTCTTTAGCGAGTATATCGATCGATTCATGATTGTTTCATAAATGACATCTTGGTGTATTCGAGAAGTTTCAGAGAGCATAAGGAGCACCTGAGATTGGTATTGCAGAAGTTGAGAGACTCGCAGTTGTACGCCAAGTTCAGCAAGTGTGAATTTTGGCTGGATAGAGTAATATTTTTGGGTCATGTCATCACTGCACAAGGAATCTCTGTGGATCCTAGTAAGGTCTAAGCAGTTCTTAACTGGGAGCGACCTAGGAACGTTTCTGAGATTCGTATTTTCTTGGTTCGGCCGGCTATTATAGGCGTTTCATTGAGAAGTTCTCTTCGATAGCAAGGCCTATGATGCAGTTGACTCAGAAAGACAGGAAGTTTGTTTGGACAGACGAATGCGAGTCGAGTTTTCAAACACTTAAGGAGAAGTTGACTACTTCTCCTGTGTTGGCTTAACCATCTGGATCTGGAGGTTTTGTTGTTTGCTCCGATGCGCCTCTGAGTGGATTAGGTTGTGTTCTAATGCAGAACGGGTATGTGATAGCGTATGCATCTGGACAGTTGAAGCCCCATGAGACGAGATACCCCGTTCATGATTTGGAATTGGCATCGATTGTTTTTGCCTTGAAGATCTAGCGTCACTACTTGTATGGTGAGGAGTTTGTGGTGTACACCGAGCACAACAATTTGAAGTATATCTGCACACAGTAAGATCTGAATATGAGACAGCTTCGGTGGATGGAGTTACTCAAGGATCTTGATTGTGAGATTCAGTATCAGCCTGGGCAGATGAACTTAGTAGCCGATGCTTTGAGTAGGAAAGCCCAGCCTGCGATGCTAACATCTTTGAGTATCTCGAAAGTCCATGAGCAGTTGGGTACTTTTGGTTGGCGATTTCAGCCGGTTGATCATTATTTCATAGTTTATTCTATTCAGGTTGAACTACAGATTGTGGTTGACATTGAGGCACAGATGACTGATCCTTATATCTATGAATTGAAGATTAAGGCTCAGAATGGTCAGTCTGAAGATTTAACTATTGCTTCTGATGGGTGTTTGAGATTTTGAGGAAGACTGGTGCTTCCTAACTTGGTTAATTTGAAAGAGACTATTATGAATGAAGCGCATTGTAGTCGATATAGTGTGCATCCGGGAGAGAGAAAGATGTATCATGATTTGAAGTCTCGCTACTGGTGGGAAGGCATGGAATGAAGCGCATTGTAGTCGATATAGTGTGCATCCGGGAGAGAGAAAGATGTATCATGATTTGAAGTCTCGCTACTGGTGGGAAGGCATGAAGAGTGATATTTCTGGATTTGTTGCTAGGTGTTTGAACTGTCAGCAGGTCAAGGCCGAAAGGATGAGACCTGGTGGATTGTTGCAGAGTTTAGAAGTGCCTCAATGGAATTGGGAGCACATAGCCATGTACTTTGTGACTCATTTACCTCGATCGAGTAGGGGATGGATGCGATTTGGGTGGTGATTGATAGACTCGAAGTCAGCTCATTTCATTCCCGATGATGTGAGGTATAATGAAGAAAATGGCGAGACTGTACATCGACCATGTGGTTAGATTGCATGTAGTGCCTGTTTCGATAGTGTCTGATAGAGATCCAAGATTCACATCACGATTCTGGAAGAGTTTGCAAGTAGCTATGGGTTCGAGATTGGCTATGAGTATAGCTTATCACCCTCAGACAGATGATCAATCCGAGAGAACCATTCAGACTTTAGAAGATATGCTGCGAGCAATAGTGATGGATTTTAGTGGTGTGGCAGGATTCCTTATCCTTGGTTGAGTTTTATTATAACAACAGCTACCAAGTGACTATCGGGATGGCTCCATTTGAAGCATTGTATGGTCGCAAGTGTAGATCTCCGATCTGTTGGGAAGAATTTGGGGAGAAACAGCTTTCGACCCCTCAGTTTGTGCAGCACATGAGAGATCAGATTTCGTTAATTCGAAGTAGAATGAAAGCTGCACAAGATCACTTCACTAGCTATGCTAACAAAAGGCGTAGGCCTTAGGAATTTGAAGTTGGAGATCGAGTATTTCTCATCTCCGATCTGTTGGGAAGAATTTGGGGAGAAACAGCTTTCGACCCCTCAGTTTGTGCAGCACATGAGAGATCAGATTTCGTTAATTCGAAGTAGAATGAAAGCTGCACAAGATCACTTCACTAGCTATGCTAACAAAAGGCGTAGGCCTTAGGAATTTGAAGTTGGAGATCGAGTATTTCTCATGATTTCTCCTTTCAAGAGTGTTATTAGGTTCAGATTCAATGACAAATTAGCTCCTAGATTTGTTGGTCCCTTTGAGATTATTGAGAGGAGTGGACAGTTGGCTTATAGATTGCAGCTGCCTGATGAGTTAGCAGCGATATATGATGTTTTTCATGTGTCAATGTTGAGGAAGTATGAGCTAGATCCGTCCCATGTGTTGAGAACCGACGAAGTGGAGCTGGATCAGACCCTGAGCTATGTTGAATATCCAGTGCAGATTCTGGATAGAAAGGAGAAGCAGCTGAGAAATAAGGTTATTCCGTTGGTGATGGTCCAATGGAGTAAGCATGGCCGAGAAGAAGCTACTTGGGAAGTAGAAGAGAAGATGATACAAGAGTGGCCTCATCTGTTTGAACTTTGACAATGAGAATTCCAGGTAATTTCTGGCTTTTGATTCATGTTTTGGTAGATGCTATGTGCCTTGGATTTGTGATTTGTGTTGAGTTGCGCTGGTTAGTTCCGGTGTTTTGTTATTTTCTGCCATGTGTTGCCTTTGATTTCGAGGACGAAATCTCTTAAGGCGGGGAGAATGTGAGGATTTAGATTCGATAATTAATGATTAATCGGATTTATTTAAGGATTAGTCATGACAGGTGTGACTATCGAATTTCAAATTTGAGAATTTTGATCGAATCTGGTTGGTGATTTTTCAGATTTGACAAAGTGCTGTTCGCTTTGAATCGTTGGTTCCTATCGGGTGAAATCTGCGTTGAATTTGGAGTTGTTTGCTTCGTTTTAAATCGGGAGCTGAATTCTGGAAGAATTCAGATTTGAGGTATCCGAGAGTCTCAGATCTGAGGGAACAGATGTGAGTATTCAGATGTGAAGCTAGCGAGAGGAATCTGTTAGCGGGTGAGCGCTAGTGTGAGAGTCAACGAGGAGACGACACGTGTTAGTCAACGTTGCTGGGTTGACTGGTGTAGTTAGCGTTATTCAGATCCGAGTGAGTGTGAGCTGATATGAGCGCTGGGCTCTGTTTCAGATGTGAGGCAGTGCGTCGTCGTTTTGATTAGTCATGCTTGTGTGTAGCGTTAGCATTGAGAACTCAGATTTGAGTTAACGCTGGGAACATATTTGAGGATATGTACCTTAGCGCTAGGTTCTGATGCTGAGATCTGAATATGTCGGTATTGACTTCCACTATAGCATTTGACCCAGGGATTTAAATACAAGTGTTGCCCAACACTTAGTGTATTTTCGACCTCGATATTCCCTGTCTTCTCTTTCGTTAACCCTCGATAGATACTGTTCACCAAACCCTTCTCCGTTAGATTACCATCGATTTCCGCCGTGGTTTGGAGCCAGAATGGTGGCGCTGGGTTTTTCTTGCCTAGGCCATTTGATCGGTACCAGTCTGGGGCTGTAGATCGTCGCGTAGGAGGAGCGCGAAGGATTTACAGTGTTCGAAGATTTTCACGACAGTGAACCCGAGAGTTCTTCAGTTCTTCCAAAATTCTGGGTAAGTGATTCCTTGCCGTTTAAGCTTAGTTTAAGCTGTTACAACCTTTGCTTAG
Organism: Dorcoceras hygrometricum; assembly: GCA_001598015.1. Taxonomy (NCBI): domain Eukaryota; kingdom Viridiplantae; phylum Streptophyta; class Magnoliopsida; order Lamiales; family Gesneriaceae; genus Dorcoceras; species Dorcoceras hygrometricum. The sequence continues at coordinate 629,173 of KV005016.1, forward strand.
TGGTCGAACCAGATTTGAGTTCTTGACCGTAGGCAGTGAACTATAGGAGTTCCGACTTGAGCTAAGATATGAGATGTCTTTACAGATTTGAGCTCCCAGGCAGTCCCTGTTGTGTTTGTCGAGACCAGCGAGGAAGCAGATTTGAGAAGGCTGAGGTTTTCGTGCCCTGGTGAGATCTATTGAGGTAGAATCTGAGGTTTGAGGTACGAATTGAGCTTCTGTTAAAGCTTTGTGCATAAGCGTCTTAGTATTTTGAGGCATGATTTGTGTTCTGTGAATACTGTGCTTAACGTGAATAGATTTGGCACACTGGCTGAATTATATGTTCTGTTTACGTGAATTATGCATGTTGAAATCAGATTTGAATTTCTTGGAATTCATGCATACATCTTGAGCCTGAGATTTGTTTGATTGCCGATTGAGAGCCACATTGTGATCGGCCGGCAGATGTGTTGCGCCTGAAAGGCACATTGCTATCATCGGAGTGGTGACCGACTAAGTCGTCGTGTCTGAATACCACCGAGATGTGTTGGTTAATTGAGTGGCCAGACCTGAATATCACGGACGGATGATTTCACCGGCTGATTGGTTGTGCGTGGTATAGAGGCACACCTGATTTTCTAGCTAACTCATTGGCCTAGATGACCGATTCTTTGACATCCCTCATGCATTTCATGACGTAGAGTACTGCATGTTTATGATTTTTTGTTGTCTTAGTGCTCTTCGTACTGAGGTTTGACCTCGTATTCTTTTTCTGGTTTTGTGTTTCTTGGGTCTGCGTTGCCCATTGCAGGAGTTACAGGCAATCTGGCTGGGCAGAGTGGAAATCCAACTAGTATATCCCCGTTTGGTTGAGTCCCAGTTTATTTATATTATGTATCGAACCAGGGGATGCCCTGAGTTTCTGTGTACGTGGGGATCTGTTGCATTATTTGATTACCTGTTTGATGTTTGGATTCAGAGTAAATCCTAATTTGATTATAAATATTTTGAATGATGATTTTATTGTTCAGGCCCAATTATTTGAAAATTTTTTAAGCCCTATTTTATGCTTCCGAGATAATGTGCTTAATTGTGTTAATCTTTGTTGATTAGCACTGGGCCTGACAGGGCCTAACACACGCTAGTACATATTACATATTATGTTCACCTTAGATTTTAGTTTGAATTTTTATCAGTTATTGCATATACTGTTCTCTGTAAACCGAATGAAATTTCCTTGCAAGGTTTTATCTACTTACCTCTGATTTAGAGCACCGGGCTTGACACATGCTAGTACAGATTACATATTTTGTTCAGGTTAGATTTAGTTTGAATTTGTATCAGTTATTACATATATCATTCTCTGTAAACCGAATGAAATTTCCTTGAAAGGTTTTATCCAGTTTCCACATATTCTATAAGCCCAGGCTATTTTCCTTCCAGTCGTGATCTAAATTTTATATAAGTTTGCACTGTAGCCCAATTTAATTGGTTAAGTTGTAAGATGTTTTCAAGTTCAAAATTCTAAAATTTCTATAATTTCACAGTTTAGCCCAGAAGTATTTGGTTAGTTGTCTTTTGACCAGGTACAAATTTTGAGCATCATTCAATTTGAACCTTCAATCCATTAAAATTTCAATTCGAAAAACGTGGTCGTTATATGATCGACCCTCTCCTGTTTCTATTTGTCTTGCTCTGTTCTGTATATTCTAAGCTGATATTTTTTTAGCTAATTATCTGATATGATTTCCTGATCTGATCTATTTTAAGCTCTGATCTTCTCCTGTAAGCTCTTAGCTGATCTGAACTGCTTCTCTAAGATGATTCTATACCATTCTCATCTGAGCTGCTTTCTTCTCATTTGATCTGAACCAATCTTCTCTGAGCTGATCTGAGCTACTTCTCTAAGCTGATTCTATACTGTTCTAAATCCAAGATCCATTTGAACTTATCTATGCAACTGATCTGCAATTCGTAACTGAGCTCAGCTCTTCTTATACTGTACATTTATTCAGCTCATGTGAGGATTGATAAATTCGAATTTAGACTTTTCAGATTTTAGAATTTCGAATTTTTGGTGAAGTCTGATTCCAGGGCGTTTTAAAGAAAAACGCTGTCGTTTTGTGAAATCAGACGTAGCGCTAATGCGAGGAATCAGTTGTCGCGCATTTTAGATGTCAACGTGAGTCAACGGTACTGTAGCGCCAACTGATGAATATGATCAGTTGTTAATGGCGCGGGAGTGATGCGTCGTCGTTTCTCTATTCAGTAGTAGCGCTTGAAGAGGTATCTGCTGGCAGCTGAGGCGCGGGTGCGAGGATTAACGATGAAGCGACACGTGTTGGTCAACCTTTTTGGTGTTGACTGCTGAATTGTAGCGCTATCAGCTTTTGAGTTGTGAGGAATTATTCCAGCTGAGTGACCAGCTGTTGGTCTAAGGAACCAGTCGCTGATGGTGAAGCGACGTCGTTTTGATAAGTTAAAACGCAGCATTTTGGGTTCAATGCTTTTGATCAGCTGTTGGCAGCAATGGAGACGTGTCCTTTACGACGTCGTTTGAGTTGTTTAGCGCGACCAGCTGCTGGTTGTTTGGAAAGAAATCTGTCGTCAGATGTTTTAGCGCTACGATGTCATTTTGATTAGTTGATGCGGCGTCGTTTTGATGTTCTTTTGTGAATGCAACGTCTGTTGGCTGCTGCTGTTTTCTATTGAGAGCAACTGCTGGTTTCTGTTGTAAGATATCTACTATTTCGATGTATGCTGATTAATTGAGAACAGCAGCTGTTGGATTTAAGATATATATAGACAAGTGTTGATCGACACTTAGGATTATTGAGAGCCCGATATTTCTTATCTCCAATTTCAAACACTCGTTCTAGCTACTGTTCACCCGAGAATTTCGTCATTCGATCTTCGTCGATTTCAGCCTCTGTTTTGGACGATTTATGTGGCGCTAGGTTCCTTGAGAGTTCCTATTTCTATTTGCTACCTTGTAGAGGCTGTAGAACGACTTGAGGAAGAAGCGCAGAGTTGCTGTTCGTTCGAAGATTCTTGAGAAATCTGGTCCGGTTGTTCATTCGTTAGTTTCGAACTTCTGGGTAAGAGTTTTTCTTGATTTTGAGCTTTGCCCTTATTGTTAATACCTATGTAGACTTGTAGAACCTGTTTGTGTTCAAAGCCGTGGGAAGAATGATTAGAAGTTCAGAACTGGACTAGAAATTGATTTGAATTATCCGATGCTTTAGCAGATTTCAGCTCCTGGGAGTATTATGCCGTGGTTGAGGAAGCCCGGAGAAATCTGGTAGCCTAGGCCGTGAGTTGCGGTGACTTGTGAGAAATCTGTTGACGTATTTGAGGCTTGAAGGTACGAATTGAGCAGATTTAACAGCTTTGAGCATGGACATGGCTGTGATTAATGTTATGAAATATGCTGATGTGATTCAGTGATTTTACGTGATAAAGTTTTGCTGAATTGTTTAAGTTGTACATTATGTTTTCACGTATTGAATTGTATGCATTGTGAATTGAATATTGAATTGGCATACATGCATACAATTTGAGCCTGGTTGACAGATTGACTGATGACCTGATTGAGAGCCACGTTGTGACTTTCTGACCGATGTGTTGTGCCTGAAAAGTCCAACGCTATCATCGGAGTGGTGACTACCGGATTCGAGTGCCTACCACCGAGCTGTGATGGGCTGACGGGCTCTGAAGATCACGGACCGATGATTTCCCCGGTTGATACACCGTGCGGGTATAGAGGCTGCTTTTGATGATTTTCCAGTTGATAAACTGGTCTAGCTATCCGATCCTTGATAGCCTTCATGAATTTCATAGCATTGATTATAGCATGTTGCATGAGTAGCTATTTTGATAGCTCTTCGTACTGAAACTTGACCTCGTATTTGTTTTACTGCTTTTGTGTTGTTTGGGTCTGTGTTACCCATTTGTAGGATCTTCAGGTAACCAAGCTGGACCGAGTGGAGTGCCATCTGGTCGATCCCCGTTCCCTTGAGTCCCAGTTTATTTTATGATATGTATTGAACCAGGGGCTGCCCCATGTTTTATTGTATTGGGGATCTTTATTTGATTTGAGATTTGTTGTTACCTGTTTTATATGAGTTTGAGTCAACTCGTATTTTGAGTATTGATATTTTGAATGATGATTTTGAGCTCAGGCCCTTATTATTTCGAAATATTTTTAAGCCCTATTTTTACGCTTCCGTGACTATGTGCTTAATTGTGCTCTAATCTAGAGTGATTAGCACGGGGCCTGATATTTTAGGTATTAGAGCTTAAACTGGGATAAGCTCGATTTTCTTTGATCACACTCGAGTCTAGGCACAGTGTTTTGATTTGATTTTGATTGACTCTGTGACTTATGTGATCTTTTATCTGTCTATGTGATATATCTGCTGTGAGATCCTACCTCTAGAATTGTTTAGATGCCACCGAGGAGAGGAAGAGGTAGGGCGACTAGACGTACCAAGGAGGAGTCTAGGTCAGGTAGTGATGATGATGTTCATCAGGTTGAGAACGTTACTAGACAGATAGGCGAGATGGAGTTGGTTTTAGCTAGGTTTCAGTCGGACGAACCCTCCGACGTTTTCTGCAGCCGAGGGTGGTGCGATGGCTGAGGCTTGGTTAGTTCAGATGGAGGAGTTGTTTGATACTCTGGAGTACGCTCCTGAGAAGAGACTGAAGCTGGCGGTGTTTACTGAGAGACAATGCGCAGCGTTGGTGGAGAGGTACTTCTCGTATCCTTCATGATAGTGGGGCTATGATCACTTAGGAGAGCTTCTATGAGTCATTCTGACAGGAGTATACCTCGGAGTACTTCTATAATAGTCGCGAGTGAGAGTTCGACAACCTGAAGCAGGGCAGCATGCGAGTGGCTGAGTATGCCCGACAGTTTTCTGCTCTTTTGGTCTATGTGCCACATGTAGCCAACCAGGAGAGGACAAACAGGAACAATTCTGAAGGGCTTGAGGCATGATCTGTACCGGATGGTTTTGTCTGGGTCACCCGCGACCTATATTGATGCAGTGAACCGAGCGGTGGATATTGAGGAGAGTTTGTTGGAGGTTGAGGCTCCGATTCAGCCGGCTACTGGACGCACCTATCAGCCTGTGCAGGATGCATCGCAATCTTTTTATTCTCCTAAGGGGTCACAGCAGCAGACGAATCGCCAGAGGTTTCGACCTTGAGGGAAACAGTTCAAGAAGAAGGAGAATTCGAGTTCCTCTGGTTCTACGAGTTCTGGTTCTGGCAGTGGTTCTGGTTCTGGCAGTGGTTCTGGTAGTGGTTCTGGCGGCATGCCTTGTCGACAGTGCAGGGGAAGAAATCCGACTTTGCATTGTCATGGAGTTCAGGGGTTTTGCCATAACTGTGGACAGCCCGGACATTTTCAGAGAGTATGTCCTTTGTTGAGGGGTCAGTCTTCAGTTCCTTCGCAGCAGGGATCAGCTGGTGGTTCTTCTCAGAGACCACAGTTTCCTGTCCCTACCCAGCGATCTGGATTCCAACCCCGTGAGCCTTCTAGGTTTGGAGCACCTTCGAGACCTCAGTCCCAGATTCCACAGCAGGCTCAGGCGAATGCTTTGACGAGAGAGCAGGCTGAGGAGGCGCCTGGTATGATGATTGCAGGTACATGATTTATCTTTGATTTTCCTGCGAGAGTTTTATTTCTGAGATGTTTGTTTGTGAGTATGGGTTGAGTTCTTCCCCATTGTGTGATGTTGTTTCCGTGTCTACGCTTGCTGGTGTGAATCTGTGGTCCCGTGAAGTGGTTTTGAATTTTGTTCTTCGATTTGATGAGCATGTTTTGGTGTCCAATCTGATTGTTTTGGGAATTATAGATTTTGACTGCATCTTGGGAATGGACGTATTATCTAGCTATAAGGCTACTGTTGACTGATTTCATAGTGTGGTGATATTTTGCCCTGATTCGGGTGAGAAGTGGGAGTTCTATGATGCTGATTCATGCTCGGAGATCCCACTGGTGTCCGCCATGGAGATGTTCAGCCTGCTATCGCTGGATAATGCTGGATTCGTGATTTATGCGCTTGACTTTTCCTAGGAGCCACGATTAGAGTTGAGCGACATTACGATCGTTCGAGAGTTTCCCGACGTGTTTCTAGATGAGATTCCTGGATTCCCTCCGAGACGTGAGATCGACTTCAGTATCGAGTTGGTGCTCGGTACCGCTCCGATTTCTAAAGCTCCTTATCGATTGGCGCCAACAGAGTTGAAAGAGCTGAAAGATCAGCTGAGAGATATCTTGGAGAAAGGCTTCATCAGACCGAGTATGTCACCTTGGGGAGCTCCGATTCTTTTCGTGAAGAAGAAGGATGGGTCTATGAGGATGTGCGTGGATTTCAGGCAGTTGAACAAAGCGACAGTGAAGAACAAGTATCCTTTTGCCGAGGATTGATGACTTGTTCGATCAGTTGCAAGGATCGGTGGTGTACTCGAAGATTGATTTGCGCTCCGGTTATCACCAGTTGCGGATTAGAGACGCTGACGTGGCGAAGACAGCTTTCCGGACTCGATATGGGCATTATGAGTTTCTGGTCATGCCGTTTGGGTTGACGAATGCCGCAGCCATTTTCATGGATTTGATGAATCGCGTCCTTAGCGAGTACATAGATCGGTTCGTGATCGTCTTCATTATGACATCTTAGTTTATTCGAGGAGCATGAGAGAGCATAAGGAGCATCTCAGATTGGTGTTGCAGAGGTTGAGAGACTCGCAGTTATACACCAAGTTCAGCAAGTGTGAATTTTGGCTTGATCGAATTATCTTTTTGGGTCATGTGATTTCCGCGCAAGGGATTTCGGTGGATTCGAGTAAGGTCGAAGCAGTTCTTAACTGGGAGAGACCTAGGAACGTTTCCGAGATCCGAAGCTTCTTGGGATTGGCTGGCTAATACAAGCGTTTTATCGAGAAGTTCTCTTCTATAGCCAGGCCTCTGACTCAGTTGACTCAGAAGGATAGGAAGTTCGTTTGGACTGAGGAATGCGAGTACAGTTTTCATACGTTGAAGTATCTTGGTTAGTTCAGATGGAGGAGTTGTTTGATACTCTGGAGTACGCTCCTGAGAAGAGACTGAAGCTGGCGGTGTTTACTGAGAGACAATGCGCAGCGTTGGTGGAGAGGTACTTCTCGTATCCTTCATGATAGTGGGGCTATGATCACTTAGGAGAGCTTCTATGAGTCATTCTGACAGGAGTATACCTCGGAGTACTTCTATAATAGTCGCGAGTGAGAGTTCGACAACCTGAAGCAGGGCAGCATGCGAGTGGCTGAGTATGCCCGACAGTTTTCTGCTCTTTTGGTCTATGTGCCACATGTAGCCAACCAGGAGAGGACAAACAGGAACAATTCTGAAGGGCTTGAGGCATGATCTGTACCGGATGGTTTTGTCTGGTTCCCCTGCGACCTATATTGATGCAGTGAACCGAGCGGTGGATATTGAGGAGAGTTTGTTGGAGGTTGAGGCTCCGATTCAGCCGGCTACTGGACGCACCTATCAGCCTGTGCAGGATGCATCGCAATCTTTTTATTCTCCTAAGGGGTCACAGCAGCAGACGAATCGCCAGAGGTTTCGACCTTGAGGGAAACAGTTCAAGAAGAAGGAGAATTCGAGTTCCTCTGGTTCTACGAGTTCTGGTTCTGGCAGTGGTTCTGGTTCTGGCAGTGGTTCTGGTAGTGGTTCTGGCGGCATGCCTTGTCGACAGTGCAGGGGAAGAAATCCGACTTTGCATTGTCATGGAGTTCAAGCGTTCTGTGAGGCGTTCCGACAGGAGTATACCTTGGAGTCCTTCTATAACAGTCGCGAGCGAGAGTTCGACAACCTTAAGTAGGGCAGCATGCGAGTGGCTGAGTATGCCCGACAGTTTTCTGCTCGTTTTGGTCTATGTGCCACATGTAGCCAATCAGGAGAGTTTGTTGGAGGTTGAGGCTCCGATTCAGCCGGCTACTGGACGCACCTATCAGCCTGTGCAGGATGCATCGCAATCTTTTTATTCTCCTCAGGGGGAGCAGCAGACGAATCGCCAGAGGTTTCGACCTCGAGGGAAACAGTTCAAGAAGAAGGAGAATTCGAGTTCCTCTGGTTCTGTGAGTTGTGGTTCTGGCAGTGGTTCTGGTAGTGGTTCTGGCGGCATTCCTTGTCTACAGTGCGGGGGAAGACATCCGACTTTGCAGTGACGTGGAGTTCAGGGGTTTTTCGATAACTGTGGACAGCCCGGACATTTTCAGAGAGTATGTCCTTTGTTGAGGGGTCAGTCTTCAGTTCCTTCGCAGCAGGGATCAGCTGGTGGTTCTTCTCAGAGACCACAGTTTCCTGTCCCTACCCAGCGATCTGGATTCCAACCCCGTGAGCCTTCTAGGTTTGGAGAACCTTCGAGACCTCAGTCCCAGATTCCACAGCAGGCTCAGGCGAATGCTTTGACGAGAGAGCAGGCTGAGGAGGCGTCTGGTATGATGATTGCAGGTACATTCTTTATCTTTGATTTTCCTGCGGGAGTTTTATTTCTGAGATGTTTGTTTGTGAGTATGGGTTGAGTTCTTCCCCATTGTGTGATGTTGTTTCCGTGTCTACCCTTGCTGGTGTGAATCTGTGGTCCCGTGAAGTGGTGTTGGATTTTGTTCTTCGATTTGATGAGCATGTTTTGGTGTCCAATCTGATTGTTTTGGGAATTAGAGATTTTGACTGCATCTTGGGAAAGGACGTATTATCTAGCTATAAGGCTATTGTTGACTGATTTCACTCTGACTCAGTTGACTCAGAAGGATAGGAAGTTCGTTTGGACTGAGGAATGCGAGTACAGTTTTCATACGTTGAAGGAGAAGTTGAATACTGCTCCTGTTTTGGCTCTACCGTCTGGATCCGGAGGATTCGTTGTGTGCTCCGATTCTTCTCTCAATGGTTTATGATGTGTTCTGATATAGAACGGGTACGTGATTGCTTATGAGTCTCGACAGTTGAAGCCTCACGAGACGAGGTACCCTGTTCATGATTTGGAGTTGGCTGAGATAGTGTTTGCCTTGAAGATTTAGCGACATTATCTATATGGTGAAGAATTTGTGGTGTACACAGACCACAAGAGCCTGAAATATATCTTCACGCAGTCAGACTTGAATATGAGGCAACGACGATGGATGGAATTTCTCAAAGACTTTAACTGTGAGATTTAGTATCAGCCTGGGCGGATGAACTCGGTTGCCGATGGCTTGAGTAGGAAAACCCAGTCTGTGATTCTTTCGTTTTTGAGTGTCTCAAAAGTCTATGAGCAGTTGAGTACTTCTGGTTGGCGATTCTAGTCGGGTGGTCAGTACTTTATGGTTTCTTCGATTTTGGTAGAACCGCAGATTGTGAGTGACATCAGGGAGGCACAGAGGACTGATCCATATGTTCATGAGTTGAAGATTAAAGCCCGAAGTGGTCAGTCTGATGATTTCTCTATTCTTCTGATGGATGTCTGAGATTTAGAGGAAGATTAGTGGTTCCAAACTTGACCGAGTTGAAAGAAACCCTTCTTAACGAAGCACATTGTAGTCGGTACAGTGTGCATCCGGGCGAGAGGAAGATGTACCATGACTTGAAGTCTCACTACTGGTGGGAAGGCATGAAGAGCGAAATCTCTGGTTTTTTGGCTAGATGTCTGAATTTCCAGCAGGTCAAGGCTGAGAGAATGAGACCTGGTGGATTGATACAGAGTTTGGAGGTGCCTCAATGGAATTGGGAGCACATCGCCATGGATTTTGTGACTCATCTACCTCGATCGAGTAGGGGATGTGATGCGATTTGGGTGGTGATTGATGGACTCTCGAAGTCAGCCCATTTTATTCCCTATGATGTGAGGTGTTCGATGAAGAAAATGGCGAAAAACTGTACATCGACCATGTGGGTAGATTGCATGGAGTTCCTGTTTCGATAGTGTCTGACAGAGATCCAAGATTCACCTCTCGTTTCTGGAAGAGTCTGCAAGAAGCGATGGGTTCGAGATTGGCTATGAGCACAGCCTATCACCCACAGACAGATGGTCAGTCTGAGCGGACCATTCAGACTTTAGAGGATATGCTGTGAGCAGTTGTGATGGATTCCAGTGGTGGCTGGCAGGATTCTTTGTCCTTGGTTGAGTTTTCGTATAACAACAGCTACCAGGTGACTATCGGGATGGCTCCATTTGAAGCGTTGTATGGTCGCAAGTGCAGATCTCCGATTTGTTGGGAAGAAGTTGATGACAAACAGCTTCCTACCCCTGAGTTTGTGCAGCATATGAAAGACCAGATTGATTTGATTCGAAGTAGAATGAAGACTGCACAAGATAGATTTACCAGCTATGCTAAAAAAAGACGCAGACCTTTAGAGTTTGAGGTTGGCGATCGAGTATTTCTCAAGGTTTCTCCTTTCAAGAGCGTTATGAGATTCAGATTTAAAGGCAAATTAGCTCCTAGATTCGTTGGTCCCTTCGAGATTGTTGAGCGGATTGGACAGTTGGCTTATCAACTGACGTCATCCAGTCGCTAGCTTTCGTGAAATACCAGTCGCAGGCTACAGCGTACCACCAGTCGCAAGATACGAAACACAATCAGTCGCAAGCTACAAAACTTTGACCCGCGTTGACCATTGCTCTCGACTGATCATCCAGACGCAACAACTCCTCGCAGCTGGTACCAGTCGCAATACCCCAAACGACGACGTATAGCGCTCAACACAAAACACGCTACTAAACTCTCGACTGGTTCCTCGACTGGTCTCTTCACCAGCGACCACAAGTCATCTGCAGCATTTACAAAACGCGCTTCGACTGGTTTTTCGCCACCGACCAGCTTTTGCCTCAAAGCTCAAACACACGAAAACATCCAGAATTGCTCAACACACGAAAAGGAACCCGAAAAAATGCAACTCAAAACAGATATCTAAGCACGAAATCTCATGATCAACCGATTAATTCCACTAATTAATCCTTAATACATAATCAGGTCTCACATATGAGGCAACGAAGATGGATGGAATTGCTCAAAAACTTTAACTGTGAGATTTAGTATCAGCCTGGGCGGATGAACTCGGTTGCCGATGGCTTGAGTAGGAAAACCCAGTCTGCGATTCTTTCGTTTTTGAGTGTCTCAAAAGTCTATGAGCAGTTGAGTACTTCTGGTTGGCGATTCTAGTCGGGTGGTCAGTACTTTATGGTTTCTTCGATTCAGGTAGAACCGTAGATTGTGAGTGACAACAGGGAGGCACAGAGGACTGATCCATATGTTCATGAGTTGAAGATTAAAGCCCGAAGTAGTCAGTCTGATGATTTCTCTATTCTTCTGATGGATGTCTGAGATTTAGAGGAATATTATTGGTTCCAAAATTGACCGAGTTGAAAGAAACCCTTCTGAACGAAGCACATTGTAGTCGGTCCAGTGTGCATCCGGGCGAGAGGAAGATGTACCATGACTTGAAGTCTCACTACTGGTGGGAAGGCATGAAGAGCGACATCTCTGGTTTTTTGGCTAGATGTATGAATTTCCAGCAGGTCAAGGCTGAGAGAATGAGACCTGGTGGATTGCTACAGAGTTTGGAGGTGCCTCAATGGAATTGGGAGCACATCGCCATGGATTTTGTGACTCATCTACCTCGATCGAGTAGGGGATGTGATGCGATTTGGGTGGTGATTTATGGACTCTCGAAGTCAGCCCATTTTATTCCCTATGATGTGAGGTGTTCGATGAAGAAAATGACAAAAAACTGTACATCGACCATGTGGTTAGATTGCATGGAGTTCCTGTTTCGATAGTGTCTGACAGAGATCCAAGATTCACCTCTCGTTTCTGGAAGAGTCTGCAAGCAGCGATGGGTTCGAGATTGGCTATGAGCACAACCTATCACCCACAGACAGATGGTCAGTCTGAGCGGACCATTCAGACTTTAGAGGATATGCTGTGAGCAGTTGTGATGGATTTCAGTGGTGGCTGGCAGGATTCTTTGTCCTTGGTTGAGTTTTTGTATAACAACAGCTACCAGGTGACTATCGGGATGGCTCCATTTGAAGCGTTGTATGGTCGCAAGTGCAGATCTCCGATTTGTTGGGAAGAAGTTGATGACAAACAGCTTCCTACCCCTGAGTTTGTGCAGCATATGAAAGACCAGATTGATTTGATTCGAAGTAGAATGAAGACTGCACAAGATAGATTTACCAGCTATGCTAACAAAAGACGCAGACCTTTAGAGTTTGAGGTTGGCGATCGAGTATTTCTCAAGGTTTCTCCTTTCAAGAGCGTTATGCGATTCAGATTTAAAGGCAAATTAGCTCCTAGATTCGTTGGTCCCTTCGAGATTGTTGAGCGGATTGGACAGTTGGCTTATCGATTGAGGCTGCCTGATGAGTTAGCAGCGATACATGATGTGTTTCATTGTCCATGTTGAGGAAATATGAGCCAGATCCATCCCAAGTGTTGAGAACCGACGAAGTTGAGCTGGATTCTGCCTTGAGCTATGTTGAATATCCAGTGCAGATTTTGGATCGGAAGGAGAAGCAGATGAGAAAGAAGATAATTCCGTTGGTGATGGTCCAGTGGAGTAAGCATGGCCGAGAAGAAGCTACCCGGGAGGTTGAGGAGAAGATGAGACAAGATTGGCCTCATCTTTTTGAGCATTGACAATGTGAATTCCAGGTAAATTCTGATTCTTTGCTTCGAGTTTGTTTAGATGATTGCGTTTGATTATGATGTTGGATTGAATTTTTCACTGAGTTTGCCATTGATTTCAAGGACTAAATCTCTTAAGGTGGGAAGAATGTGAGGATTGAGAAATTCGAATTTAGACTTTTCAGATTTTAGAATTTCGAATTTTTGGTGAAGTCTGATTCCCGGGCGTTTTGAAGAAAACCGCTGTCGTTTTGTGAAATCAGACGTAGAGCTAATGCGAGGAATCAGTTGTCGCGCATTTCAGATGTCAACATGAGTCAACGGTACTGTAGCGCCAACAGATGAATCTGATCAGTTGTTAATGGTGCGAGAGTGATGCGTCGTCGTTTCGCTATTCAGTAGTAGCGCTTGAAGAGGTATCTGCTGGCAGCTGAGGCGCGGGTGTGAGGATTAACGACGAAGCGACACATGTTGGTCATCCTTTTTGGTGTTGACTGCTGAATTGTAGCGCTATCAGCTGTTGCGTTGTGAGGAATTATTCCAGCTGAGTGACCAGCTGTTGGTCTAAGGAACCAGTCGCTGATGGCGAAGCGACGTCGTTTTGTTAAGTTAAAACGCAGCGTTTTGGGTGCAACGCTTTTGATCAGCTGTTGGCAGCAATGGTGACGTCTCCTTTACGACGTCGTTTGAGTTGTTTAGCGCGACCAGCTGCTGGTTGTTTGGAAAGAATCTGTCGTCAGATGTTGTAGCGCTACGGCGTCATTTTGATTAGTTAATGTGGCGTCGTTTTGATGTTCTTTTGTGAATGCAACGTATGTTGGTTGCTGCTGATTTCTGTTGAGAGAAACTGCTGGTTTCTGTTGTAAGATATCTACTGTTTCAATGTATGCTGATTAATTGAGAACAGCAGCTATTGGATTTAAGAGATATATAGACAAGTGTTGATCGACACTTAGGATTATTGAGAGCCCGATATTTCTTATCTCCAATTTCAAACCCTCGTTGTAGCTACTGTTCAACCGAGCATTTCGTCCATCGATCTTCGTCGATTTCAGCCTCTTTTTTGGACGATTTAGGTGGCTCTAGGTTCCTTGAGAGTTCCTCTTTCGATTTGATACCTTGTTAGAGGTTGTAGAACGACTTGAGGAAGAAGCGCAGAGTTGCTGCTCGTTCTAAGATTCTTGAGAAATCTGGTCCGGTAGTTCATTCGTAGTTTCGAACTTCTGGGTAAGAGTTCTTCTTGATTTTGGGTTTTGCCCTTATTGTTAATACATACGTAGACTTTTAGAACCTGTTTGTGTTCAAAGCAGTGGGAAGAATTATTAGAAGTTCATAACTGGACTAGAAATTGATTCGAATTATGCGATGCTTTAGCAGATTTCAGCTCCTGGGAGTATTCTGCCGTGGTTCAAGAAGCCCGGAGAAATATGGTAGCCTAGGCCGTGAGTTGCGGTGACTTGTGAGAAACCTGTTGACGTATTTGAGGCTTGAAGGTACGAATTGATAAATTTAACAGCTTTGAGCATTGACATGGCAGTGATTAATGTTATGAAATCTGCCGATGTGATTCTGTGATTTTACGTGATACAGTTTTGCTGAATGGTTTGAGTTGTACATTCTGTTTTCACATATTGAATTGTATGCATTGTGAATTGAATATTGAATTGGCATACATGCATACATCTTGAGCCTGATTGACAGATTGATTGATGACCTGATTGAGAGCCACGTTGTGACTGTCCGACAGATGTGTTGTGCTTGAAAAGTCCAACGCTATCATCGGAGTGGTGACTACCGGATTCGAGTGTCTACCACCGAGCTGTGATGGGCTGACGGGATCTGAAGATCACGGACCGATGATTTCCCCGGTTGATACACCGTGCGGGTATAGATGCTGCTTTTGATGATTTTCCAGTTGATACACTGGTCTAGCTATCCGATCCTTGATAGCCTTCATGCATTTCATAGCATTGATTATAGCATGTTGCATGAGTAGCTATTTTGATAGCTCTTCGTACTGAAGCTTGACCTCGTATTTGTTTTACTGCTTTTGTGTTGTTTGGGTCTGTGTTACCCATTTTCAGGATCTTCAGGTAACCATGCTGGACCGAGTGGAGTGCCAGCTGGTCGATCCCCGTTCCCTTGAGTCCCAGTTTATTTATGATATGTATTGAACCAGGGGCTGCCCCATGTTTTATTGTATTGGGGATATTTATTTGATTTGAGATTTGTTGTTACCTGTTTTATATGAGTTTGAGTCAACTCGTATTTTGAGTATTGATATTTTGAATGATGATTTTGAGCTCAGGCCCTTATTATTTCGAAAAATTTTTAAGCCCTGTTTTTACGCTTCCGTGACTATGTGCTTAATTGTGCTCTAATCTAGGGTGATTAGCACGGGGCATGATATTTTTGGTATTAGAGCTTAAACTAGGATAAACTCAATTTTCTTTGATCACACTCGAATCTAGGCACAGTGTTTTGATTTTATTTTTTGATTGACTCTATGACTTATGTGATCTTTTATCTGTCTATGTGATATATCTGCTGTGAGACCTTACCTCTAGAATTGTTTAGATGCCGCCGAGGAGAGGAAGAGGTAGGGCGACTAGACGTACCAAGGAGGAGTCTAGGGCAGGTAGTGATGATGATGTTCATCAGGTTGAGAACGTTACTAGACAGATAGACGAGATGGAGTTGGTTTTAGCTAGGTTTCAGTCGGACGAACCCTCCGACGTTTTCTGCAGCCGAGGGTGGTGCGATGGCTGAGGCTTGGTTAGTTCAGATGGAGGAGTTGTTCGATACTCTGGAGTACGCTCTGAGAAGAGACTGAAGATGGCGTTTTAGCAGCTGAGAGACAATGCGCAGCGCTGGTGGAGAGGTACTTCTCGTATCCTTTGTAATAGTGGGGCTGTGATCACTTGGGAGAGCTTCTGTGAGGCGTTCCGACAGGAGTATACCTTGGAGTCCTTCTATAACAGTCGCGAGCGAGAGTTCGACAACCTTAAGTAGGGCAGCATGCGAGTGGCTGAGTATGCCCGACAGTTTTCTGCTCTTTTGGTCTATGTGCCACATGTAGCCAATCAGGAGAGTTTGTTGGAGGTTGAGGCTCCGATTCAGCCGGCTACTGGACGCACCTATCAGCCTGTGCAGGATGCATCGCAATCTTTTTATTCTCCTCAGGGGGAGCAGCAGACGAATCGCCAGAGGTTTCGACCTCGAGGGAAACAGTTCAAGAAGAAGGAGAATTCGAGTTCCTCTGGTTCTGTGAGTTGTGGTTCTGGCAGTGGTTCTGGTAGTGGTTCTGGCGGAGGTTTGGAGCACCTTCGAGACCTCAGTCCCAGATTCCACAGCAGGCTCAGGAGAACGCTTTGACGAGAGAGCAGGCTGAGGAGGCACCTGGTATGATGATCGCAGGTACATGTTTTATCTTTGATTTTCCTGTGAGAGTTTTACTTGACACTGGAGCATCACACTCTTTTATTTATGAGATGTTTGTTTGTGAGTATGGGTTGAGTTCTTCCCCATTGTGTGATGTTGTTTCCGTGTCTACCCTTGCTGGTGTGAATCTGTGGTCCCGTGAAGTGGTGTTGGATTTTGTTCTTCGATTTGATGAGCATGTTTTGGTGTCCAATCTGATTGTTTTGGGAATTAGAGATTTTGACTGCATCTTGGGAAAGGACGTATTATCTAGCTATAAGGCTATTGTTGACTGATTTCATGGTGTGGTGATATTTTGCCCTGATTCGGGTGAGAAGTGGGAGTTCTACGATGCTGATTCATGCTCGAAGATCCCACTGGTGTCCGCCATGGAGATGTTCAGCCTGCTATCGCTGGATAATGCTGGATTCGTGATTTATGCGCTTGACTTTTCCTAGGAGCCACGATTAGAGTTGAGCGACATTCCGATCGTTCGAGAGTTTCCCGACGTGTTTCCAGATGAGATTTCTGGATTCCCTCCGAGACGTGAGATCGACTTCAGTATCGAGTTGGTGCTCGGTACCGCTCCGATTTCTAAAGCTCCTTATCGGTTGGCGCCAACAGAGTTGAAAGAGCTGAAAGATCAGCTGAGAGATCTCTTGGAGAAAGGCTTCATCAGATCGATTATGTCACTTTGGGGAGCTCCGATTCTTTTCGTGAAGAAGAAGGATGGGTCTATGAGGATGTGCGTGGATTTCCGGCAGTTGAACAAAGCGACGGTGAAGAACAAGTATCCTTTTTCCCAGGATTGATGACTTGTTCGATCAGTTTCAAGGATCGGTGGTGTACTCGAAGATTGATTTGCGCTCCGGTTATCACCAGTTGTGGATTAGAGACGCTGACGTGGCGAAGACAGCTTTCCGAACTCGATATGGGCATTATGAGTTTCTGGTCATGCCGTTTGGGTTGACGAATGCCGCAGCCATTTTCATGGATTTGATGAATCGCTTCCTTAGCGAGTACATAGATCGGTTCGTGATCGTCTTCATAGATGACATCTTAGTTTATTCGAGGAGCATGAGAGAGCATAAGGAGCATCTCAGATTGGTGTTGCAGAGGTTGAGAGACTCGCAGTTATACACCAAGTTCAGCAAGTGTGAATTTTGGCTTGATCGAATTATCTTTTTGGGTCATGTGATTTCCGCGCAAGGGATTTCGGTGGATTCGAGTAAGTTCGAAGTAGTTCTTAACTGTGAGAGACCTAGGAACGTTTCCGAGATCCGCAGCTTCTTGGGATTGGCTGGCTAATACAAGCGTTTTATCGAGAAGTTCTCTTCTATAGCCAGTCCTCTGACTCAGTTGACTCAGAAGGATAGGAAGTTCGTTTGGACTGAGGAATGCGAGTACAGTTTTCATACGTTGAAGGAGAAGTTGAATACTGCTCCTGTTTTGGCTCTACCGTCTGGATCCGGAGGATTCGTTGTGTGCTCCGATTCTTCTCTCAATG
The DNA here is from genome assembly GCA_001598015.1 of Dorcoceras hygrometricum. Lineage (NCBI taxonomy): Eukaryota > Viridiplantae > Streptophyta > Magnoliopsida > Lamiales > Gesneriaceae > Dorcoceras > Dorcoceras hygrometricum. The sequence goes on from KV005016.1 coordinate 646,733, forward strand.
GTTTATGATGTGTTCTGATATAGAACGGGTACGTGATTGCTTATGAGTCTCGACAGTTGAAGCCTCACGAGACGAGGTACCCTGTTCATGATTTGGATTGGCTGAGATAGTGTTTGCCTTGAAGATTTAGCGACATTATCTGTATGGTGAAGAATTTGTGGTGTACACTCAGCCTGGGCGGATGAACTCGGTTGCCGATGGCTTGAGTAGGAAAACCCAGTCTGTGATTCTTTCGTTTTTGTAGTGTCTCAAAAGTCTATGAGCAGTTGAGTACTTCTGGTTGGCGATTCTAGTCGGGTGGTCAGTACTTTATGGTTTCTTCGATTTTGGTAGAACCGCAGATTGTGAGTGACATCAGGGAGGCACAGAGGACTGATCCATATGTTCATGAGTTGAAGATTAAAGCCCGAAGTGGTCAGTCTGATGATTTCTCTATTCTTCTGATGGATGTCTGAGATTTAGAGGAAGATTAGTGGTTCCAAACTTGACCGAGTTGAAAGAAACCCTTCTTAACGAAGCACATTGTAGTCGGTACAGTGTGCATCCGGGCGAGAGGAAGATGTACCATGACTTGAAGTCTCACTACTGGTGGGAAGGCATGAAGAGCGAAATCTCTGGTTTTTTGGCTAGATGTCTGAATTTCCAGCAGGTCAAGGCTGAGAGAATGAGACCTGGTGGATTGATACAGAGTTTGGAGGTGCCTCAATGGAATTGGGAGCACATCGCCATGGATTTTGTGACTCATCTACCTCGATCGAGTAGGGGATGTGATGCGATTTGGGTGGTGATTGATGGACTCTCGAAGTCAGCCCATTTTATTCCCTATGATGTGAGGTGTTCGATGAAGAAAATGGCGAAAAACTGTACATCGACCATGTGGGTAGATTGCATGGAGTTCCTGTTTCGATAGTGTCTGACAGAGATCCAAGATTCACCTCTCGTTTCTGGAAGAGTCTGCAAGAAGCGATGGGTTCGAGATTGGCTATGAGCACAGCCTATCACCCACAGACAGATGGTCAGTCTGAGCGGACCATTCAGACTTTAGAGGATATGCTGTGAGCAGTTGTGATGGATTCCAGTGGTGGCTGGCAGGATTCTTTGTCCTTGGTTGAGTTTTCGTATAACAACAGCTACCAGGTGACTATCGGGATGGCTCCATTTGAAGCGTTGTATGGTCGCAAGTGCAGATCTCCGATTTGTTGGGAAGAAGTTGATGACAAACAGCTTCCTACCCCTGAGTTTGTGCAGCATATGAAAGACCAGATTGATTTGATTCGAAGTAGAATGAAGACTGCACAAGATAGATTTACCAGCTATGCTAAAAAAAGACGCAGACCTTTAGAGTTTGAGGTTGGCGATCGAGTATTTCTCAAGGTTTCTCCTTTCAAGAGCGTTATGAGATTCAGATTTAAAGGCAAATTAGCTCCTAGATTCGTTGGTCCCTTCGAGATTGTTGAGCGGATTGGACAATTGGCTTATCGATTGAGGCTTCCTGATGAGTTAGCAGCGATACATGATGTGTTTCATGTGTCCATGTTGAGGAAATATGAGCCAGATCCGTCCCAAGTGTTGAGAACCGATGAAGTTGAGCTGGATTCTGCCTTGAGCTATGTTGAATATCCAGTGCAGATTTTGGATCGGAAGCAGAAGCAGATGAGAAACAAGATAATTCCGTTGGTGATGGTCCAGTGGAGTAATCATGGCCGAGAAGAAGCTACCCGGGAGGTTGAGGAGAAGATGAGACAAGATTGGCCTCATCTGTTTGAGCATTGACAATGTGAATTCCAGGTAAATTCTGATTCTTTGCTTCGAGTTTGTTTAGATGATTGCGTTTGATTATGATGTTGGATTGAATTTTTCCCTGAGTTTGCCATTGATTTCGAGGACTAAATCTCTTAATGTGGGAAGACTGTGAGGATTGGGAAATTCGAATTTAGACTTTTCAGATTTTAGAATTTCGAATTTTTGGTGAAGTCTGATTCCCGGGCGTTTTTGATTCTTTGCTTCGAGTTTGTTTAGATGATTGCGTTTGATTATGATGTTGGATTGAATTTTTCCCTGAGTTTGCCATTGATTTCGAGGACTAAATCTCTTAATGTGGGAAGACTGTGAGGATTGGGAAATTCGAATTTAGACTTTTCAGATTTTAGAATTTCGAATTTTTGGTGAAGTCTGATTCCCGGGCGTTTTGAAGAAAACCGCTGTTGTTTTGTGAAATCAGACATAGCGCTAATGCGAGGAATCAGTTGTCGCGCATTTCAGATGTCAACACGAGTCAACGGTACTGTAACGCCAACTGATGAATCTGATCAGTTGTTAATGGTGAGAGAGTGATGCGTCGTCGTTTCGCTATTCAGTAGTAGCGCTTGAAGAGGTATCTGCTGGCAGCTGAGGCGCGGGTGCGAGGATTAACGACTAAGCGACACGTGTTGGTCAACTTTTTGGTGTTGACTGCTGAATTGTAGCGCTATCAGCTATTGCGTTGTGAGTAATTATTCCAGCTGAGTGACCAGCTGTTGGTCTAAGGAACCAGTTGCTGATGGTGAAGCGACGTCGTTTTGATAAGTTAAAACGCAGCGTTTTGGGTGCAACGCTTTTGATCAGCTGTTGGCAGCAATGGTGACGTCTCCTTTACGACGTCGTTTGGGTTGTTTAGCGCGACCAGCTGCTGGTTGTTTGGAAAGAAATCGGTCGTCAGATGTTGTAGCGCTACGGCGTCATTTTGATTACTTGATGCGGCGTCGTTTTGATGTTCTTTTGTGAATGCAACGTATATTGGTTGCTGATGATTTCTGTTGAGAGAAACTGCTGGTTTCTGTTGTAAGATATCTACTGTTTCAATGTATGCTGATTAATTGAGAACAGCAGCTGTTGGATTTGAGAGATATATAGACAAGTGTTGATCGAAACTTAGGATTATTGAGAGCCCGATATTTCTTATCTCCAATTTCAAACCCTCGTTCTAGCTACTGTTCACCCGAGCATTTTGTCCATCGATCTTCGTCGATTTAAGCCTCTGTTTTGGACGATTTAGGTGGCGCTAGGTTCCTTGAGAGTTCCTCTTTCGATTTGATACCTTGTTAGAGGCTGTAGAACGACTTGAGGAAGAAGCACAGAGTTGCTGCTCGTTCGAAGATTCTTGAGAAATCTGGTCCGGTAGGTCATTCGTTAGTTTCGAACTTCTGGGTAAGAGTTCTTCTTGATTTTGAGTTTTGCCCTTATTGTTAATACCTACGTAGACTTTTAGAACCTGTTTGTGTTCAAAGCAGTGGGAAGAATTATTAGAAGTTCAGAACTGGACTAGAAATTGATTTGAATTATGCGATGCTTTAGCAGATTTCAGCTCCTGGGAGTATTCTGCCGTGGTCCAAGAAGCCCGGAGAAATCTGGTAGCCTAGGCCGTGAGTTGAGGTGACTTGTGAGAAATCTGTTGACGTATTTGAGGCTTGAAGGTACGAATTGAGAAAATTTAACAGCTTTGAGCATTGACATGGCTGTGATTAATGTTATGAAATCTGTCGATGTGATTCTGTGATTTTACGTGATACAGTTTTGCTGAATGGTTTGAGTTGTACATTCTGTTTTCATGTATTGAATTGTATGCATTGTGAATTGAATATTGAATTGGCATACATGCATACATCTTGAGCCTGATTGACAGATTGATTGATGACCTGATTGAGAGCCACGTTGTGACTGTCCGACAGATGTGTTGTGCCTGAAAATTCCAACGCTATCATCGGACTGGTGTCTACCGGATTTGAGTGTCTACCACCGAGCTGTGATGGGCTGACGGGCTCTGAAGATCACGGACCGATGATTTCCCCGGTTGATACACCGGCGGGTATAGAGGCTTGTTTTGATGATTTCCCAGTTGATACACTGGTCTAGCTATCCGATCCTTGATAGCCTTCATGCATTTCATAGCATTGATTATAGCATGTTGCATGAGTAGCTATTTTGATAGCTCTTCGTACTGAAGCTTGACCTCGTATTTGTTTTACTGCTTTTGTGTTTTTTGGGTCTGTGTTACTCATTTGCAGGATCTTCAGGTAACCAAGCTAGACCGAGTGGAGTGCCAGCTGGTCGATCCCCGTTCCCTTGAGTCCCAGTTTATTTTATGATATGTATTGAACCAGGGGCTGCCCCATGTTTTATTGTATTGGGGATCTTTATTTGATTTGAGATTTGTTGTTACCTGTTTTATATGAGTTTGAGTCAATTCGTATTTTGAGTATTGATATTTTGAATGATGATTTTGAGCTCAGGCCCTTATTATTTCGAAAAAATTTTAAGCCCTGTTTTTACGCTTCCGTGACTATGTGCTTAATTGTGCTCTAATCTAGGGTGATTAGCACGGGGCCTGATAGCTCAGCACTTATTTGATCTTCTAAGCTGCTCTTGCTCCGGGTTGGGTCAGCTTGAACGTCGTCAGCTGGATCAGTTTGGGTGTCCCTTACTCTTCTAGCTTAGACCTTTGAGCTTCTTCGTCATCTTATCTTTTTCGCTAAGCTCCGTGCTGATCTTTTGATCTGGCCTACATGCTCAAGTAAATACATCACTATGCAACACAACCAGTTTTGTGTTCATAAAAATCATGTCAGATCTGTTTCCAGATCCAAAAATATCCCCATTTTTTATTAACACAAAACTTGGTTTAAAAATAAGTAACAAGCAATAGCAGATAATTTTTGTAATATTTGATTTGATTATCTTTGCACTTCTAATCTGATCTGAGATGATTCTATTCTATTATGCTCTGAGATGATCTGAACTGCTTCTCTGAGCTAATTTTATATTGTTCTCATCTTAGATGTTTTCTTCTCATATGATCTAAATAGATTATGCTCTGAGCTGATCTGAGCACTTCTATAAGTTGATTCTATAATGTTCTTACTCAAAGCTCCATTTGGACCGATCTACGATAAACTGATCTGCACTTCGTAATTGAGCTTAGCACTTTTTATACTGTACGGACTTCAGCTTTCATCTTGACGCTGGTCTGATTTTATAAGATGCTCTTGCTTCGAGCTAGTCAGCTTGAATGTCGTCTGCCGGATCAATTTGGGCGTCCCCTACTCTTCCAGCTTAGACCTTTGAGCTTCTTCGCCATCTGATCTGCTTCGCTAAGCTCCGAAATGATCTTCAGATCTGGCCTAAATGCTCAGGTAAATACATCAGTACGCAAAAAAGCATATTTTTTGTTCATCAAAATCATGTCAGATCTGTTTCCAGATCCAACAATCTCCCCATTTTTTATTAACACAAAACTTGGTTCAAAAATGAGCAACAAGCAATTGCAGATAATTTTTGAAATATTTCTCCCCCATATTGTGAGAATCAAAAGGGTTGAGAAATCTTGTTTCCACCTCAATATTTAAAATCAAGACTCCCCCAAAGCTGAAACAGCTCGGGTTTTTTGCTTTTCAAATCTAAAGGTTTGGGAATACAGTTGTGAACAGAAACCAGAATGCATGATAAATCATTTTAGGAAAAACAAAATGCTACTAGATTTTGCTCATCTTCTCAGATTAGAAGATAAATGATAATCGAATTAGCAGAATCTCTTCCATTTTTCTCCATTTTTGTCACATGCGCTATTATCAGCACAACCATCATTAAACGTCTTGGTGTTCACACAGATCTCGCACAATCTATATCAGCTCGACGGAAGAGATATTGCTGAACGTTTCTTTCGTAAAATTGCTCTACCATTCAAAAATCATTATTCCCCCTATCTTTATAAAATAATCTCAAAAAACATTTTAAAACAAATTTTGTAGTATAGAATATAAATGTTAATGCTCTTTTCAAGAACAACCCGCTCTGATACCAATTGAAGGGTCCGAGAACTTGTACCTGGGAGCTTTCACATAGCTCGGACACCAATTCATGGATCAAAAATTCAGATCGTGCATGACTACTTCTGGTGAGCATCGCGTTGATCATTCCGTGCTGGTCAGCGCCTCCCCACTCCGTGCTTTTTCTTTTTTTAAAAACCTATTTTAAAAGCACGTGATCTGAATTTCTAATCCATGAATTGGTTCCTGAGCTATGAGAGAGCTCCCAGGTATCAGTTATGTTGGGATCGAAAAGATATTTAAATAACAACTCAGAAGTTTAGATGGGGAGGGTGAATGAACTCCTTCACAATTTTTCATGAAAATTCTTTCAAATAGTTTTACAAGCATTCGGCTTAACTCTGAGCTGAGTTACCAGCTCGGAGGATCTCAGCTTTATCTGTTCTCTCGAGTAAACAAGCATTCGGCTTAACTCTGAGCTGAGTTACCAGCTCGGAGGATCTCAGCTTTATCTGTTCTACTCGAGTAACAAAATATGTGCAGAATGAATTCTATTGAACAATGAACAGATTAAAAAATGAATACAGTAATTTAAAACTGAATGGAGTAAAAGATAAAGGGACGGGAGTTTGTTTATGGAAGTTCGGAGTTGAAACTCTACGTCTCCCTTCTTCTTTGTTCAGGAAGGATTCCACTAGAAGAATTTTATTACAGCATCTTATGCAATAACCCAGTCCCAACAGCCGCAACTGTGAGAACTCTTATCACTGTACGACAGACAGACACATATCTGTCATTACAATTGATCAGCTCTAGCTGATTAAGCTACTCTCACTATTCTCACACTCTGTTTTTTATTTACTCTTGAATAGACAAAAACTATAGAGTATGGTTACAACTCATAATAAAAACTTTGAAGCATTGTGGATCAAGGTCAAGGTGAAGACGATGAACAGTAAGGTTTTAGTGCGCGATATTATATCTCATGCTTTCAGTCTGTGTTTCGTGTCTTGCGTATGTATGCGTGTTTTTGTTTCATTATCAATGTGTTCTCGTCCCTTCGTATCCCTCTTTTGGTGATGCGCTCGTCACCTCTTCTTTCATTTATAGATCTTCTGATCTGCTCGATCCTTTGATAGATTGATCTTCTGGCTAATTGATCTTCTTTATATTTATCAAAGACTTCCCTTTATTCATACAGGAATCATTGGAAGGTTACCATTAGGTACAGAAATAGTGTCCAATAATTTAGCTAGAGATTGAGCACTTGATTCAATCTGATATGATTGAGATACGATTTGCTAATATGAGATCCCGAGCTGTGAGTACTTTGCTCTAATCTGAATTCTTTGTATGCTCTGATGTAACCCTTGGAATTTCCCCTATTTAGAATTGCACGCCTCTCATAATTTAAAGTTACACTAATTATGCCATTTTAATTATTTAAATAATTTATGACAAGTATCCTTTTTTTAGAATTTTAGTACATGTGCTACGAGGTCGGAATGGAAACGATGGGAACACCGAGGTAAATATGATTTCTACAAATTTATTTTGAGTCCATTCCCTAAGCTTTGGAAATTTTATTGGTAGTGAAATTTTTTTAAAGTCCATTTTCTTAAAACTAGTTTTCTCTTCATAATTTTATTTCAAATTTCAAGAAAAATTATATCAGGAGGGATATTGGATTGGGATAGCTTTTTCTCCTTTTTATCAGCTAACAACCGTATTTAGTTGATATTAGCAAATCTAAACACCCTATTATTCCCTATTAATGAGCGGCCCAGCCACACCATATACACGCTCACACGGCTTTTCAGAAAATAAAATACAGAACCCTAGTTTGTCCCCTATTAGCCTTCCTTTCACCCTATCCAGATTAGAGCTTCTGTAGTGAAAGACGACAGCGATCTCCACCGCTTCCAGCCTCGTGACATCGATAGTAAGTTCTCCTATACAAGGCAAGTAGAAATCTCCTTTGAATGCACCTTTCATTCTTAATATTGTGTTCTCGTCTTCTGTAAGTTTTTTATTTTTCTTATTGAAATGTTGAGGCTATGGATTTGAGGCTATGCGATGTATTTCTTTCTTTTTTAACCTGACTCGACTGCCTAGAGGTTTAGCGTGGGAAGTAGAAGAGGGTTTATTGACGGTCGAGGCTAAGATGAGCGATGATGGGATAGAACAGGCCGTAAGCTGCTGATGTTGAGGAAAAAGGGCCAGGGGTCGGATGTGGATTGGGGTTCTGGCCTGTCGTGTCGTAATATGCTTCATGTTTCATAAGCTGGCTGTCCTGCTTGAGCCGTAGGTTGTTTTCTCTAGATTGGGTTCGTAAGCTGACTGTCCTTCTTGAGCCATAGGTTGTTTTTGCTGCAATCTGGGTTTTTTGTAAGCTGCTGACTCGTAAGCTGTTCTCATTCTTTAAGCCTAAACTGTACCGATAAGCTATTTTCCTTCTATGAGAGCAAACTTATCATTGTGGATTTATGGATTTTCTGGGTGTTACACTATGCCTATCATATCGGAAGCTCATCCTTATCCAGTACACGAAACAAACGATGGAAACGTCTAGAAGTCATACGTGTAAGATGTCTTCATACATCCCAGTATTTTGAAAGAAAAACTAACACCATCTTCCACAAAAACCAATTTTTCAGATAACATTCAACGAACAAAATACTTACTATGAACCCGCATTCATTTAGAAAACTTTTTCAGCTAAATCAAAACAATAAACTCGAGAAAATTCAAAACTTAAACACACAACATGAAAAGAATATATTATGCTTTCAAGGATGCATCAAATAACTACAGTTCTCAAATTCTCCCCACCTTAAGAGACTTCGTCCTCGAAATGAAATTACAACTACAGATCAGAAAAGAAAGAATACCATAAAGTCACCAAAAACTAAAATACATAACAGCCCAACGTTCCTCAATGCTTATCAAACGCCACTAACCCAGAGTACCAAAACAACTCAAAACACAAATCAGCAATCTTGAAGATTATCTGGATCAATATTGCGTATGCTCAAACAGATGAGGCCACTCCTGTCACATCTTTCCTTCAACTTCCCAGGTTGCCTCTTCTCTGCCATGCTTTCTCCATTGGACCATCACCAACTGAATAGTCTTGTTTCTCAGTTGTTTCTCCTTCCTATCTAGAATCTGCACTGGATATTCGACGTAACTCAGGGTTGAATCCAGCTCGACTTCATCAGTCCTTAGCACATGGGAAGGATCTGGCTCATATTTTCTCAACATTGACACATGAAACACATCATGCATCGCTGCTAACTCTGCAGGCAGCTGCAATCGATACGCCAATGATCCAATCCTCTCAATAATCTCAAAAGGTCCAATAAATCTTGGAGCTAATTTAGCCTTAAGCCTGAATCTCATCACGCTCTTGAAAGGAGAAACTTTCTGAAATACTCGATCACCAACCTGAAACTCCAAAGGCATGGGCCTCTTGTTAGCATAGCTAGCTTGACGATCTTGTGCAGCCTTCATTCTGCTTCGAATCAGCTCAACTTGATCCTTCATATGCTGCACAAAATCAGGAGTAGACAACTTTTTCTCTCCAACTTCTTCCTAGCTAATCGGTGATCTACACTTCCGACCATACAAAGCCTCTAATGGTGCCATCCCGATAGTCACTTGGTAGCTATTATTATACGAAAATTCTATCTGGGATAAAGAATCTTGTCAGCCACCACTGAAATCCATCACAATTGCTCGCATCATGTCCTCCAACGTCTGTATAGTACTCTCGTATTGGTCATCTATCTGAGGGTGATAATTGTACTCATAGCCAATCTCGAACCCATTGCTGCTTGCAATCCCTTCCAGAATCGGGAAGTAAATCGTGGATCTCTATCAGACACTATCAAAACCGGCACTCCATGCAATCTAACCACATGGTCAATGTACAGTCTCGCCATCTTCTTTATGTAACATCTCACATCATAGGGAATGAAATGGGCTGACTTCGAAAGCCTGTCAATAACCACCCAAATTGCATCGCATCTCCTGTTCGAACGAGGTAGGTAAGTCACTAAATCCATGGCAACATGCTCCCAATTCCATTGAGGCACTTATAAACTCTGCAGGAATCCCCCAGGTCTCATCTCTCGACCTTGACCTGTTGGCAGTTCAAACATCGCCTACAAATCTAGAAATGTCATTCCTCATGCCTTCCCACCAGTAGTGCGACTTCAAGGCATGATACATATTCTTATTTCTCGGATGCACACTACAACGATTGCAATGAGCCTCGTTCAGGATGGTTTCTCGTAGATCGATCAGGTTTGTAACTCCAATCTACCACAAAATCTTAGGCATCCATCAGAAGCAACAGTAAAATCTTCCGACTGACCATTTTGGGCTTTTATCTTCGACTCATGGATGTACGGGTCAGTCCTCTGTGCTGCCCTAATGTCTGTCACAATCTGTGGTTCCACCTGAAGGTAAGAAACTACAAAATAATGATATTCTTGCTGGAAACGCCATCTAGAAGTCCCCAAATGCTCATGGATCATGGATATACTCAACGACGTCAACATCGCCGGTTGAGCTTTCCTACTCAAAGCATCTGCCACTAAGTTCATTCATCCAAGCTAATACTGAGTCTCACAGTCAAAATCCTTGAGCAACTCCATCCAACGACGTTGCCTCATGTTCAGATCTGACTGAGTGAAGATGTACTTGAAGCTCTTGTGGTTTGTGTATACCACAAACTGCTCGCCATACAGGTAGTGACGCCAAACCTTCAAGACAAAAACACTAGCATACAACTCCAAATCATGAACGGGGTATCTCATCGTGGGGTTTCAACTGTCGAGATGCATAAGCTATTACACGCCCGTTTTGCATCAATACACAGCCTAAATCACTTAAATAAGCATCGGAACAAACCACAAAGACTCCAGAACCCGAAGGTAAAGCTAACACAGGAGCAGTAGTAAACTTCTCCTAAAGAAAACTAAAATTGGACTCACACTCGTCTGTCCAAACAAATCTCCTCTCTTTCTGGGTCAACTGAGTCATTTGCCTCGCTATCGAAGAAAATCCCTCAATGAAACGTCTATAATAGCCAGCCAAGCCCAGGGAACTACGAATCTCAGAAACATTCCTAGGTCGCTCCCAGTTAAGAACTGCCTCGACCTTACTAGGATCCATCGAAATACCTTGTGCAGATATGACATGACCCAAAAATATTATCTTATCCAACCAAAATTCACACTTACTGAACCTCTCATACAGTTGAGAGTCTCTCAGTTTCTGCAACACCATCCTCAAGTTCTCCTTACGCTCTCTATAGCTCATAAAAAACACCAGGATGTCGTCTATAAAGACGATCATGAAACGATCGATAAACTCTCTAAAGACGCGATTCATCAAATCCATGAAGACAGTAGGGGCATTCGTCAACCCAAAAGGCATCACAAGGATAATGCCCATATTTAGTCCAGAAAGCCGTCTTTGCCACATCAGTGTCTCTAATCCGCAACTGATGATAACCAGATCACAAATCAATCTTGGAGTATACTGCCGATCCTTGCAGCTGGTCGAACAGATCATCGAGTCTCGGTAATGGGTACTTGTTCTTGATTGTCGCTTTATTCAACAGTTGAAATCCACGCACATTCTCATAGACCCATCCTTCTTCTTCACAAATAGAATCGGAGCTCCCCAAGGCGACATACTTGGCCTAATAAAACCTTTCTCCAAAAGATCACTCAACTGGTCCTTAAGTTCTTTCAATTCAGCTGGCGCCAACCGATATGGGGCTCTCGAAATCGAGGCACTATCTGGCACCAACTCAATACTGAAATCAATCTCCCTTCTTGGATGAAAACCAGGAATATCATCTGGAAAAACATCTGGGAACTCTCGAGCAATCGGGATATCACTCAACTCTATCCGCGATTATTGGGAGACATCCAGGGCATAAAGCATGAACAATGAGTTCTCTAGCGACAAAAGACTAAACATCTCCATAGCAGAAACTAATGGAATCTAGACCACGAATCAACACCGTAAAAATCCCATTTTTCTCCAAATTGATGCCTAAACCTCACTACACCATTAAAACAATCAACAGTCGCTCTATAAACACAACACATCCATATATTCAAAATCTCTAATCTCCAAAGAAATCAGATTTGTCACCAACACATTCGCATCAAATCTAAGAACGCAATCCAAAACCACATCATGGGACAGTAAACTCACGCCATCAGGAGTAGATACAGATACAACATCACACAGTGGAGTAGAACTCAACCCACACTCATACACAAACAAATCAAATATAAAGGAGTGTGATGCTCCAGTATCAAACAAAACTCGTGCAGGAAAGTCAAAGATAGTACAGGTACCTGTAATAACTCCCCCCAGGCATATCGTCAGCTTTCTCTCTCATAAAGTCATTCACTTGAGCTTGCTGATGTCCCTCTGTCATGGATTGGTCGTCCCTTTGACTCGTCCTAAAAGTCTTCCCCGGTCTTTCGACAATGGGAATTCAGTTGAAAACACTCTCTCGTCAGTGGCTGACTGTTCCTTCTTATTGCATGAATCCCAAGCCCAAGGATCAAGGAAAAATTTGGTCTAGAAGATCCTCCGAATCTAGATGGTTCTCGTGTTTGGAATCCTGATCGTTGTGATTGGGCAAAAGGTTGCGTTCTCTGTGAAGAACCACTAGCTGAACCTTGCTGTGACTGATTTGAGGGCTGTCCCCCCATCAAAGAACACACTATAGCAAAATGCTCAGCCTGTCCGCACTTATGGCAAAGACCCTGAACTCCACGGCATTGAGAAGGAATATGCCTACCTCCACACTGACCACACGACACCCCTCTAGAGCCACTACCACCAGAGCTAACAGAACCAGAAGAACTCGAATGCGACCGTCTATTAAACTGTATTCATCGAGGCTTGAACTTCTGGAGATTTGATTTTTGTGATTCCTGAGGAGGCTGAAATGAATGCATCCCTTTTGGCACGGGTTGAAAATTGCAACCAGTTGTCTGCTGAGCCTGATTCTGTGCTTCCAAAAGACTCTCATCAATGTCCACCGGCCTATCCACTGCCTCAGTGAAAGTCGCGGGAGAACCAGCTAGCACCATACGGAAAAAATCAAGCATCAACCCTCTCAATAACTTGTTCGTCTTCGTCCTCTCCTGGTTAGCAACGTGGGGAACATACGATAGAAGTGAGGAAAACTGTCTAGCGTACTCGGCCACCCTCATGTTCCCTTGCTTCAGAATATCAAACTCCCTCTCACGGTTGTTTTAGTACGACTCAGGGGTATAATCCTGACGAAAGGAGGCACGGAAGCTCTCCCAAGAAATCAAAACTCCACTATCTCTCATGACTCGGGAAGTACCCTTCCACCAACGTTGAGCCTGATCCCTCAACTACAGAACAGCCAACTTCAGTCTCTTCTAACTGAGAATACTCTACCGTATCAAACAACTCCTCCATATGCTCCAACCAGCCATCAGCCATTAAACCACCCTCAGATCCGTTGAAATCTAGCCAGAACTAGCTCCATCTCACCAACTTTCCTAGTCATATTATCCACCTCAACTTCTACTCGTCCAGTGCGACGACAGAAAGGCACACTCTGCTGCTCAACATCCTCGTCACTCCCTGGGGATCTAGACACCCCAACTGCCTGCCTAGTGGTCCTACCTCTACCTCTCCTCGGTGGCATCTAAAAGGTACTCAAAGGTAAGAACCAAAAGAAGATAATCACAGAGGCAGATAAAAGAATCATAGAAATCACAGAGGTAGATAACAGAATCATAGAAATCACAGAGTCAATCACAAACAAAAAGCTTAAACTCTGTGCCTAGACTCAAGTGTGATGGAAAATAATCGAGCTTATTCCATTTTAAGCTCTGATACCAAAATGTCAGGCCCGACTCTAAATCGGAGATTCATTATGTTAGAGTAGATGCCCAACTAGCCAACTTGTGGCGTGTGGGTTTTATAGACTCTTGTATGAAACGATCTTTATATATGATATTCGCATTTTTTTTCTGGCATTCTTTATCTTCATTATGATTATATAATGTTTACAATTGTGTTGGATAAAGACCTAGAATGCACCATAGTATATGTTAGATGTGATAGTGGGTATGACGGCTATCATGAAACACATCTAATAGTCACTGTGTATTATGAACTTGTTCTTAGTCGATTGGGCCGTAAAAATGAGGATAAGGCCGCCCGAGCTTGAGACTAGCATCTGCGATGCGAAGTACCATGTTTCATTGGTAGGGAACATTGTGATGTTCTGAGCATGCGGATTGATAGTGACCTGGTGATCTATCGAACTACCCTTGTTCGGACTTTCCAAGTGGTTACCATTTGTCGAGGGGATAAGTCCGAGGTCTTGGTTGTACTGATTAGTCCTCACGACTCGAAACGTCATTGAGACTCTTCATGATAGGCGTCTCACTTTGACCCGTTTGCCGACTCACTTGGGGTCATTAGGCGGCGGGATTGGGTGAGATCCCGATGCATGTAGGAGTCAATGCTTCGTTGTCGAGGATTCACCGCTCGCTCTCATGCGTGGATATCTTACGCTATCTGAGGGGATAATAGTGTATAAATCTCTGGCCAGAGTACTAGAAGTGTTTTAGGCAAATGGGTTTACCTAGTAACACTCGCGATGTCACTATTAGATCTCCAAGATGTATGCATAGCTATCGGACTCTAGCGACTCTCGATTTACCAATGGTCGTTGATCTGATCGGGATATATGTGTTGAAAGGACCGTACTGTATGCTAACCACGACCAACTGGTTCTTGCATGCACTATCAGTGATACCTAGGGGATCATGGCGCGATGTTGCTAGGCGCTTTACCATGATCCATTGGGCAAGTCCGAAATTGTGATTCCGGAGCTGCAATGGTTGCGGGCCCACGGCTAGCTGTATCCCTGAACCATTGAGGGTCACACAAGTACTGGATTCATGATTCCCGCACGGAAACTGAGCTCAATGTGTTGAGCATATGAAGAGAATTTTAGGGAGTGCGACTTCCTAAAAGTCAACAGGGGTCAAATTGCGATTTCCCGCTGTTGAGGAGCAAAACTGTCATTTTGGACTAAGTAATCTGGAAAATTGTTTTCGCATCATAATACTCAGTTTTGGAAACTGTGTAGATCGGTCTGATCAGATCGTCGATCGGAGTTATGATGAAGTGACGCTGATAGGGATGAACCGAATGTTCAAACGTTGGACTGGGCCCGCCCCAGGTCCAATGGGCCGCTTCAAGCCCATCACACCTATACTTAGTCTTGAGCCTAGGGTTGCATAATGTTGAGGAACCGTGTCGGATCCGGATCCCGTCTCCCGGAGAGGCAGCAGAAGAATAAAATTAGGCCGGGAAACGTTCAATACAATTCAAAACTTACTGCAAACTATGAACCATTCATAGGGCGTTTAGTCAGTTACCTTGCTGGCGACTTGCGCCTGGCTCCAACCGGAATTACAAGAAGACCGGCTCTTCACGGTAGGCGGCTGTAGATTCGTCAATCAGGTCCACGACCGGAAGGGAGACTCCTTCGTCAGCCTGCACTAGAAGGCCTGACGAGATCAGCACGGACCAATTGTAAATCATTACACACATAATGAAAGTAAAGAGATTGCCATAAATAAATGCGAATATCATATATAAAGACTGTCAAATACAAGAGTCTATAAACTCACACGCCACAAGTTGGATAGTTGGGCATCTACTCTAACAATCTCCCACTTGCCCTAAAGCCAACTACTCATCAGACGTAGTCCCATTGTTTCGCGATGTTTTTCAAACAACGGTCCTGGTAAGGGCTTCGTAAGTGGATCAGCAACGTTGTTTGCAAATGCGACTCTCTCAACTGCTATGTAACCTCTAGCCACAATATCCCGGATTATGTGGTATTTCCTCAGTATGTGTTTGGATCTTTGGTGAGACCTAGGCTCCTTTGCTTGCGCAACGGCACCCGTGTTGTCGCAGTACACCGGGACTTGACCAACTCCATTAGGAATGATGCCCAACTCTTGGACGAAATTCCTTATCCAAACCGCATCCTTAGCAGCAGGTGATGCTGCGATGTACTTAGCCTCAGTGGTTGAATCCGCGATGGTGTCTTGCTTGGAACTCTTCCAAGAGACAGTACCACCATTGAGCATGAACACAAATCCAGAGGTTGACTTCGAATCATCCACGTCACACTGGAAGCTAGAATCAGTGTAGCCTTCCAGTTTCAGTTCACCACCCCCATATACCATGAACATATTCTTAGTCCTTCGCAAGTACTTAAGAATATCCTTCACAGCCTTCCAATGCAATTGGCCGGGGTTGGCCTGGTAGCGGCTCGTGACACTCAGAGCATATGCGACATCCGGTCTAGTGGAGATCATGTCATACATAATACTATCTATTGCCGAGGCATATGGCACATTATACTCTCTATCTCCTCATCAGTCTTCGGACACATAGACTTAGATAGAGTGACCCCGTGGCACATAGGTAGGTGTCCTCTCTTGGACTCTTCCATAGAGAACCTCTTAAGTATGGTATCGATGTAGGTGGCTTGGGTGAGTCCGAGCATCCATTTAGATCTATCCCGATAGATCTGTATTCCAAGAATATAGGATGCTTCACCCATGTCCTTCATCGAGAATCTACTAGACAACCATACATTAGTTGACTGCAGCATTCCTACATCATTCCCAATGATTAGAATGTCATAAACATAAAGTATGAGGAATGTCACAGCGCTTTTAACTAACTTCTTATAAACACATTGTTGGTCCCTGTTTTTCGAAGGAACTTAGCAGCCGCTGGTTGAAAATGAGCGTTTAAAAATTTTCGCGCTGCTTGGAGCTGCAATAGCTCAAGGTTCTTGAACATCTAAAATAAACAGAGCACCGAAGACAGATCTGGTATGATTTAAAAATCATGCGGAATATACCAGAACTGAATCCTATATTTTAAAACGATTCAAACAGATTTATGTGCAACATAAATCTGTTCGAAACTGTGCAAGTGCTTGTGTGCTGAACTGTATGCGATGCTAAGTATAAAATGCAAGTGCTGAATTGCAAGTGCTGAAATCTGTTAAGTCGTGAGTGCTGAATGCTAAAGTAAATATGCATTTGCAGAAAGCTTAAAGAAAATGGACCGATACACAGCAGATTTATTTCTGGAAGTTCGGACCTCAATGTCCTACATCTCCCTTTCTTCCACCTCGGAAGGATCCACTAGAAGATTTGATCTTACAACTCGTGTACAGACCCTATCCCACAACCAGCAGCTGTGAGAACTCCTAGACTTCAGAAATGCACACCAGCATACACATGAGTTTAACGTCATCGTGCTTGGACGGGACCTGTGTTGGAAAGGTTTTGAGATTCATTCACTATACAATGAATGTGAATGAATCTCTGTGTGTGAGAATTACAGTGTATCGCTCAACTCTCAAAAGATATATCTTACACACAAGGAAGTGCTCCTAAATGAGCTAATACAGATTCAGCAGTCGACACAATAAGCTCCTCTCAAGAATGATTGTCGACTGCTTCATCTTCCTGTGTTCTTCCCTTTCGTTGTTGTCTCCTTTTGATTTTCTTTTCTGTGCAACAACAACGTCTACTGCAATAGTGCTACAGTCATCATCTTCTCTCTTCAACTCTTCTCGTATAAATACCCTCTGTTCGAATATGGCCGTTAGACAGTGAATTCAAATATGTTCTGCGCTTGTCAAGACCAAATTGTCGTCTTTCCATTTCCGTGCAAACTTCCTCTGTAAATTGTACTATTTCCCAGAATAGTAAAAATCTTGTTCCCTTGAATTGAGGCAATTTGCACGACTTAATCTCAGCCATTGACTCTTTCCATTTTGAGCGTTGATTGCATTGCAACAGGTGAGTGTCATTTCTTCTTCGCAACTGTCCAGACTTCACTCTTCTTTGCGCTGCTGCTGAAGTTATCGTTGCGTCTGGATCTTTGCGACTGGATGCATATCAACAGCTGGTCTACTGTAGCTCTCGTCTGAATGTACTGTCGCTACCAACTGCTGATTAACATTTGATTTGCACTCCAACTGGTCATCATTTGATTTGCACCAGCTGGTTGTCTTTACGCATCGGCTGAACCATCTTTATGTACCAGCTGGTCCTCATCATTCCAGCTGATCTTTTCTTCATCTTAGCACCACAGATGATCCAAGATCACTGTAGCTAACTGCTGGTAACCCACTAGAAGAATGTATCTGCTGGTTTTCCTCATCGCAAAGAGCATCTGCTGAATCCATAGCGCGAAGGCAAAACGCTGTCGTATCAACTTATGTAAACGACATCGTTTTGCAATCGCCAACTCCAAATACCAACTGCTGGTTGAAGCTATCTGCTGATAGATATTCCTGCTGATTCTTATCGCGAATGCAAAACGCTGTCGTTCCAACTGATTCAAGCGACATCGTTTTGCAATCGCCAACTTCACATATCATCTACTGAATCTTTGTCTTTGCGCTTCTGCTGAATCCATTCCACTGTAGCCATCTGCTGAACTCTAACCATCTGCTGATTCTTTAGCACGACGTCGCTTTCTTCACTGTTACGTTTGCTGTTGTAAGCTTCTTGTTCAACATTTCTCATCAGCTGTCAACAGATTCTTGAATAGCGACTGTCAACAGATTCGTCAACAGTAATATGAAGCGCGACTGCTAACAGATTCGTCAACAGTAATATAAATCGCGACTGCTAACAGATTCGTTAACAGTAATATAAATCGCGACTGCTAACAGATTCATCAAGAGTAATATGAATCACGATTGCTAACAGATTCGTTAACAGTAATATAAATCGCGATTGCTAACAGATTCGTTAACAGTAATATGAATGGCAACTGCCGACAGCTTCGTGAATAGTAACTGACAACAGCTTCGTCAACAGTAACTTGCGACTGGAATCTTCTTCTACGACGTCGCTTCATCTCTTGCTCTTCTCTTCACAACTGCTGATTCATATGCGCTTGCGCTACTGCTGGTCTTTCTTCATCTGCTGAATCTTTTAGCGTTAGGGCAAAACGCTGTCGTATAAACTTATTCAAACGACATAGTTTTGCTATCGCTAACTTCAAAAGCTCTCGACTGATTGCACTGTAGCTTCCAGCTGATAGATCTTCTTGTACGATACTTCTCCAGCAGACTTCACAGTTCCTGTTCCAGCTGGTTCATCTTTTCTCTTTAGCGCTTGCAGCTGGTTGTTATCGTTCCAGCTGATTCACTATGCTCCAGCTGGTTCAACTTGGCCTCCGCCTGATTACGAACAACTGATTCAACTTTGGAAGTCTCCATTGCTAATCCAGCTGTCGTCTAAATGTATGCACCAAACCAACTGCTGAACTTTAACTTGAACCATCGACTGGACAGATTCTGCTATTGTTCATCTTCTTCTTCGATCCTGGAATCTGTACACTCAAGTGGAATTGTTAGAAACACAATAACAGGTTTTGTGTAATTCAAAACTTAATCAGGATCTGTGAAAACAGATCCATCAATCTCTCCCTTTTTGATTTACACAAAACCTTAAATCAACGATGCATGTTCTAACAATTCTCTCCCTTTTTGTGGGAATCAAAAAGAGATCGAACTGCTGGTCTTCCCGATATTTAAAACAAAACTCTCCCTACACTGTTACAACAAAAACAACGTAACAGCAGGAGTTTTAAATTTGAAAAACAAAAACAGCAATATGATTTTGAAAACTGGAGCTGATGCATAACTCAAATCTATCAAAGATAGTGACGCCACTCTCCCTGTCTTTTATAACATGAGATCAAAACATTTTAAAAACAAAATTTTGGCACCAGCTGGAATCCGCATAACAGAACATTTTAAAAACTATCAGAGCATTGAAATATTGTTTCAAATAACAAGTGCTACTTAGTTACTTATGTATGCAGAACCAGTAAACAGAGAACAGCTCAGATTTTCATACTTCTATTTCGTCCCATGTGCTTGTCACCGAGCCTCGCTCCAATGATCTTACAGCACAACGAAAATAGAAGCTTGGCATCCGCATGGGACTCGCGCATCCCGTGACAGTTCATCAATAGAAAACCGGTTCTATATTAAAACAGATTAACTGGCCTTCATAAACAAGCTTCTCAAAACAGTTAAAACATTTAAAACATAGCACATGTGTTTTAAAATCAGTGCTCGTTCAAGAACAACTTGCTCTGATACCACTTGTTGGTCCCTGTTTTTTGAAGGAACTTAGCAGCCGCTGGTTTAAAATGAGCGTTTAAAAATTTTCGCGCTGCTTGGAGCTGCAATAGCTCAAGGTTCTTGAACATCTAAAATAAACAGAGCACCGGAGTAACATAGCATTTAAAACAAATCAGAGCATAAAAATGTTTCAAATGAACAAGTGCTACTGAGTTACTTAAATATGCAGAACCAGTAAACAGAGAACAGCTCAGATTTTTCATACTTCTATTTTGCCCCATGTGCTTGTCACAGAGCCTTGCTCCAAGTGATCTTACAGCACAACGAAAATAAAAGCTTGACATCCGCACAGGAATCGCGCATCCCGTGACAGTTCATCAATAGAAAACCGGTTCTATATTAAAACAGATTAACTGGCCTTCATAAACAAGCTTCTCAAAACAGTTAAAAACAATTTTAAAACATAGCACATGTGTTTTAAAATCAGTGCTCGTTCAAGAACAACTTGCTCTGATACCACTTGTTGGTCCCTGTTTTTTGAAGGAACTTAGCAGCCGCTGGTTTAAAATGAGCGTTTAAAAATTTTCGCGCTGCTTGGAGCTGCAATAGCTCAAGGTTCTTGAACATCTAAAATAAACAGAGCACCGGAGACAGATCTGGTATGATTTAAAAATCATGCGGAAAATACCAGAACTGAATCCTATATTTTAAAACGATTCAAACAGATTTATGTGCAACATAAATCTGTTCGAAACTGTGCAAGTGCTTGTGTGCTGAACTGTATGCGATGCTAAGTATAAAATGCAAGTGCTGAATTGCAAGTGCTGAAATCTGTTAAGGCGTGAGTGCTGAATGCTAAAGTAAATATGCAGGTGCAGAAAGCTTAAAGAAAATGGACCGATACACAGCAGATTTGTTTCTGGAAGTTCGGACCTCAATGTCCTACATCTCCCCTTCTTCCACCTCGGAAGGATCCACTAGAAGATTTGATCTTACAACTCGTGTACAGACTCGATCCCACAACCAGAAGCTGTGAGAACTCCTAGACTTCACAAATGCACACCAGCCGCAACTGTGTGACTAACTACATACACATGAGTTTAACGTCATCGTTCTTGGACGGGACCTGTGTTGGAAAGGTTTTGAGATTCATTCACTATACAATGAATGTGAATGAATCTCTGTGTGAGAATTACAGTGTATCGCTCAACTCTCAAAAGATATATCTCACACACAAGGAAGTGCTCCTAAATGAGCTAATACAGATTCACCAGTCGACACAATAAGCTCCTATCAAGAATGATTGTCGACTGCTTCATCTTCCTATGTTCTTCCCTTTCGTTGTTGTCTCCTTTTGATTTTCTTTTCTGTGCAACAACAACGTCTACTGCAATAGTGCTACAGTCATCATCTTCTCTCTTCAGCTCTTCTCGAATAAATATTGAAAGGTTTTTGAGATTTCATTTCACTATACAATGAATGTGAATGAATCTCTGTAGTGACGAATTACAGTGTATACGCTCAAACTCTCAAAAGATATATCTCACACACAAGGAAGTGCTCCTAAATGAGCTAATACAGATTCACCAGTCGACACAATAAGCTCCTATCAAGAATGATTGTCGACTGCTTCATCTTCCTATGTTCTTCCCTTTCGTTGTTGTCTCCTTTTGATTTTCTTTTCTGTGCAACAACAACGTCTACTGCAATAGTGCTACAGTCATCATCTTCTCTCTTCAGCTCTTCTCGAATAAATACCCTCTGTTCGAATATGGCCGTTAGACAGTGAATTCAAATCTGTTCTGCGCTTGTCAAGGCCAAATTGTCGTCTTTCCATTTCCGTGCAAACTTCCTCTGTAAATTGTACTACCAGAATAGTACAAATCTTGTTCCCTTGAATTGAGGAAATTTGCACGACTTAATCTCAGCCATTGATTCTTTCCATTTTGAGCGTTGATTGCATTGCAACAGCTGAGTGTCATTTATTATTCGCAACTGTCCAGACTTCACTCTTCTTTGTGCTGCTGCTGAAGTTATCGTTGCGTCTGGATCTTTGCGACTGGATTCATATCAACAGCTGGTCTACTGTAGCTCTCGTCTGAATGTACTGTCGCTACCAACTGCTGATTAACATTTGATTTGCACTCCAACTGGTCATCATTTGATTTGCACCAGCTGGTTGTCTTTATGCATCGGCTGAACCATCTTTATGTACCAGCTGGTCCTCATCATTCCAGCTGATCTTTTCTTCATCTTAGCACCACAGCTGATCCAAGATCACTGTAGCTAACTGCTGGTAACCCACTAGAAGAATGTACCTGCTGGTTTTCCACATCGCAAAGAGCATCTGCTGAATCCATAGCGCGAAGGCAAAATGCTGTCGTATCAACTTATGTAAACGATATCGTTTTGCAATCGCCAACTCCAAATACCAACTGCTGGTTGAAGCTCTCTGCTGATAGATCTTCCTGCTGATTCTTATCGCGAATGCAAAACGCTGTTGTTCCAACTTATTCAAGCGACATCGTTTTGCAATTGCCAACTTTACATATCATCTGCTGAATCTTTGTCTTTGCGCTTCTGCTGAATCCATTCCATTGTAGCAATCTGCTGAAGAGGTTCATCTTCTTCTTCGATCCTGGAATCTGTACACTCAAGTGGTATTGTTAGAAACACAATAACAGGTTTTGTGTAATTCAAAACTTAATCAGGATCTGTCAAAACAAATCCATCACACATGGCTCCTCGGGATTCTTAATGAAACCGAATTCCTTAATTGTTTCATCGAATCTCAGGTTCCAACTCCTCGATGCTTGTTTGAGACCGTAGATCGATCTCTGAAGCTTGCATACCTTATGCTCGCTTCCAACAGATGTGAAACCCTCAAGCTGCGTCATATAGATCTCTTCCTTAATGTTTCCATTAAGGAACGTAGTTTTCACATCCATTTGCCATATCTCATAGTTGTACCATGCGGCTATGGCAAGTAAGATTCTAATTGACTTGAACATTGCGACTGGCGAGAAGGTTTCATCATAGTCAACACCTTGCCTTTGAGTGTAACCTTTCGCGACCAATCGTGCCTTGTAGGTCATTACCTTACCATCAGGCCCAAGTTTTCTCTTGTATACCCATTTTCACCCAATAGGAACAATTCCTTCGGGAGGATTAACGAGAGTCCAAACTTGGTTCGCATGCATTGAGTCAAACTCAGACTGCATTGCTTCAAGCCACAAATTAGAATCAGCATCAGAAATTGCCTCCTTGAAAGTTCTTGGATCAGATCCAACAACTTGATCACCTTGATCATCTTCAAGGAGAAAACCATATCTCTCAGGAGCCCTAGGAACCCTTTCGGATCTCCTAGGTGCGACCATTTCTGGTACTGGCTCTGGAGGTTCGGGAGACTCACCTGGTACTTCGATTGGATCTCGAACCTCTTCTAGTTCTACTATTTTGCCCTTTCTATCAAGTAGAAATTCCCTTTCCATAAAGGTGGCATTTCTAGAAAAAAACACTTTTGTTTCACTTGGATAGTAGAAGTAGTATCCAATGGAATTCTTTGGATACCCAATGAAGTAGCATAAGATGGATCTCGTATCCAGCTTATCTCCCACTGTCTGCTTCACGTAAGCAGGACATCCCCAAATCCTCATGTATGAGTACTTGGGTGGTTTGCCCATCCATATCTCATATGGAGTTTTATCCACTGCCTTGGTGTGGACATTGTTCAACAACATTACCGCCGTTTCGAGTGCATAGCCCTAAAACGAGGTAGGAAGTTGAGTGAAGCTCATCATAGATCGAACCATGTCCAACAAGGTCCGATTATGTAACGCACCAAAATCCATAGGACCACATTTATGCATTTTATTGATCACATGGGCCAATTGGAAATTTTAAATGTTATGTATGCGCTGATTTATTGATATTAGCAAGTAAGATGCGCTGCGGCTGGAACCAGCAGACGACTCCAACGAGTGATGCACGAGCTGGATTTTAAATCGATTGGAAAATGTTTTAAGGAGGTGAAATGATTTCTTTTGGAAAAGGTTTGGTGTTTTACAAATTAAAATAATATGAAGGGAATTTTATTAAACTTTAGAAGTGTGTCATGCTTGATTTCACAAGTAGCTTGCCACTAATCCCTTTCATATAAAAACCTATTTTCAAAGTAAGATTTTCATCATTTGCAAAGGAAAAGTCTTAAAGTGTTCTCCAAAATATTTCCAGAAGAGTTCGTGCGTTGCTCAAAGGGAGGATTTCTGCAGGAATTAGCTGTTGTCGCAAAGCTTTGTTTAAGGCAAGTAAAAGCTGATCCTTTGCTACACCATTTAAAGCATATATTGTTGTTTTTATGGATCTGCTTGCCTGTATGTTTAAGATAAAGTTCATGTTTGAAATGATTTAGACATGAAAAGGAAAGAAAGATGGGTTCGAAAATGATGTTTTGATGTTATGATGTTTTCCAGAAAGTTATGATGTTTTAAATATACTGAGTATTCGAATTTATTTCCAGAATGTTATGAATGTTCTTCTCGCAGTAGCTGTAATATCAGAATTCGATAACTGTGTAATCGGTAGTTGCTGGTTGAATCATTATAAAGTATGGTTTGATAGGCAACGGCTGATGTCATAGTTGTTGTTTTGATGTTACAAATGTCGAGTTATGTTCCAGTAGATGTATCTCTTTGTTAAGATTCAGCATCTGCATTGTTATAATGTTTACCAATGTTTTCCCTTTTGCTGTAATGTCGAGATTTGATGATTGGGTAATCAGTAGTTGCTGGTTGAATCAGTATAAAGTCTGGTTTAATAGGCGACGGCTGGTAGCGCGATCATTGTTTCGATATTATAAGTGTCTTTCGTAAATTCCAGCAGATGCACTGTTCATCAGTAGGTGCATCTTTCCTTATTAAAATTAGCAGTTTCACTTATTCAGTGAGAATTCAGCAGTTGCGTTGTTTTCATAAAATCAGCAGATGCACTGTTCACCAGCAGATGCATTCCATTGTGATAGTTCAGCAGTTGCTTTATTCGTTTCCAAGTACTGTTCATTTCAGCTGGTATTAGTCTTGCGACTGGTACTATTTATTTATATATACGTGTTAGCTCTTTTCTTGCAACTGGTTGATTAGCGTATTCCTTGCGACTGATCGATGCGCTAACGACGTCGTTTCTTTAATTTATAAAATATCAGCAGATAGTCTTGTCATCCTACCTGCTATTTACTTCGACGACATCGTTTCATTTAATCCGATTGTCTTAGTAAGATATCTTGCAGCTGGTTTCTGTTTATTCCAGCTGGTTTAGCGATAGTTGCAAACAGCAGAAATCTGTTTTGGTTTCATAAGTGCTGTTCCATTTTCTTCCGACTGATTTTCTTTCCAGCAGTTTCATTTCAACGATATTTTTCCAATGTCGAATTCAATACTCAGTAAAGTTTTAAAATGGGAAGCAAATGTTTAAAATGATGGAACCCGATGATTTACAGAAATTTCAAGGAATGTTTTAGGAAAGGATGTAATGGAACAAAGTTTATTTAAGATTATGGCATAGATAGTTGACGGTCACAAAGGAGAAGGGAGGGCAGTTGTCTAGATGTCTACTGCCCTTTCATATGAGATATATGCTAAAACTGATATCGGAAGTCATTTTGATCAAAGTGTACTGATGGAGGAACAACAGGTGAAACTTGAAACCAGCAGTTGGGTGGCATTGTGTTTATCCAAGGCCTACGTTTTCCGTGTCTCAGCTGTATCATTTTTATTTAGATTGTACTGTACTAGATCAGTAGCAACGATTGTATATTTACATAGAATATCAGTTGTTGTAAATCGCAATTGCAATTATCAATGAAAACTGTTTTCCGCAAATGTCTTTAGTAGTTAGCGCGCAAAATGAAGTACCTGCTGGTCTTTGAAATTGTCCTGTGTGTCGTTTCTTTTGAGTTATAAGAAATACAGCTTATAACAAATTACCTTTTAGCCTTCTTTTATTCGAAAATTTTTATTTACCCCAATTCTCGTGGCCCCGTTGGGTTCGGGCGTCACAACATGGTATCAGAGCAACGTTCCTGAGATAAACACACGCACCATCAGCTGGATCAATGTTCATCGTCTGTTCTTCTAAGTTGTGAGTTTATTTTCAGAGCATTGTCTTTAAATTATTTAGCATGTTCTGATATATGAATGTGGTGGATTACGGGCTATAGAATATAAGATGTCAGGAAGAGGACGAGGAAGAACTAGAAGCAGTATTCCTCTAGAAGAAACTGAGAGTGATAATAATGCTAATGTCACACAACTGTTAAAATGCTGGTAGAACAGAATAATAACAGAGGCAATGGCCAATCTTCCAGCAGCAGGGGACCTAGTAATGATGATCCCCAAGAGAAATTTAGGCGCCAGAAGCCTAAGGAATTTAGTGGAACTACATATCCACTAGTTGCAGAGAGCTGGATTAAATCCATGGAGGTTATTTTTGAGTACCTCCAACTGTCTGATTTAGATAGGCCAAGGTGCGCTATCTACATGTTAAATGTCAGGCCCCGTGCTAATTACTAACAATTAACACATAATAAGCGCATAATCACGGAAGCTTAAAATCAGGGCTTAAAAATTTTTCGAAATAATATGGGCCTGAACTTCAACTCATACATTCAAAATATTCAATACTCAAAATATGAGTTAACTCAAACTCATACAACAAGTAACCACATAATTCAAATCAAAATATAGATCCCCAAATACAATACAACACAGGGCATCCCCCAGTTCAATACATATCATATAAATATAGACTGGGACTCAAGGACACGGGGATCGACCAACTGAACTTCCACTCGGTCCAGCTTGGTTACCTGTATTTCCTGCAAATGGGCAATACAGACCCAAACAAACAAAAGCAGGAAACAAATACGAGGTCAAGCCTCAGTACGAAGAGCTATCAAAGCAGTAAACATGCAACATGCTACCAATCAATGCTATGAATGCATGAGGGCTGTCAAGAAAATCGGATAGCAAGACCAGTCTATCAACTGGAAACTCAAATCAATCCTCTATACCACGGTCTATCAAACGGGAAATCATCGGTCCGTGATCATCGGGGCCCGTCAGCCCATCACAGCTCGGCGGTAGACACTCGTATCCGGTATTCACCGCTCCGACGATAGCGTTGGACTTTTCGAGCACGACCCACGAGTCGGCCAGTCACAACGTGGCACCCAAATCAGGTTATCAAATCAAATCTGTCAATTCAGGCTCAATATGTATGCATGATGCCAATCAATATCAATGCTCAGTGCATACAATGTACAATACGTAAAACAGAATGTAACTCAATCATTCAACATACTGATTCACGTAATTTATAGCAGCCAAATTCACAACATCGAAAAATAGACATGTTCATGCTCCAACTGCTAAGGGCTGCTCAATCGTACCTTAATTGTTCAAACTACCTTAACAGGTTTCACAAGCAACGGCCAGTAACCAACTCAAGCTTACTGCCTTTGAAGCTTCCTCGAAAATTACCCTACAAAAATCCTAGAAGCTTAAATCTGCCAAAGATACCTAATATCTTAGCTCAAACCGATGAAAGAAAGCTCACCCAAAGGATAGAAACTCACGACGCAACTTACTGCTCAACTCAGCAGCTTCGCGTTCTCGTTCCAGCTCAACACAGCCTCCAAGATTGGTAGGAAAAGAAAGGTCTACTCAAGAGGTTTCCAACGCTACCAAGAACTCGAAAAACAGAGGTCGGAATCACGGGAAATCGCGATAAGAAAGTGACGGTGAACAGTAGCTATTTCGGGGGTTTCGAGTTAGAGGATAAGAAATATCAGGTCTGGAATGCTCTAAGTATAAATCAACACTTATATAAATATCCTCTATTCCAAAAGCTTCCCAATAATTCAATCACCGACAGAAACAGATATCTACAACTCAAAATATCGCCCAACAGATCTCGCACAAACACTAAGTCCAAAAACAGACTTCACGCTAAACTAAATCCCGCGCAAGCCTCAAAACAACAACGTTTTGGTCAACAGATCTCACGCCCAACACTTGCGCCAAAACGCAAAACAGATCTCGGCGCTAAAACACAAAACAACGACGTATAGGCACCAGATCTCTCAAATGCACGCTATCACGTTCTTGCATGAGATTTGCTTACGTCACCCGCAGACTTGCTTACGCCATCAGATCTACCGCGCAACTATCGAATGAACGCTACACGCTTCTAACAACAGATCTGCTTACGTCATCCACCAGACCTGCTGACGTCACCCCTAAGCGCTGCCCGATCTCTCGCTACGACCCAAATGCGATCACCATTCAGCGACGCTTACGTCACACATGAGAGCTGCCTACGTCATGAGATCTGAATTTCAAAAGAACAACGCGTTCATTTCTCACGTTCTTCTCGACCACCAGATCTCTCACGATCCAGCTTCTCAAATTCGAACAGCTTTCACCTAACGCAGCACTTACTCTTCTTTTCACAACAATCCACGCAGCTCTAAAGGAAAAACAGATCTCTATCAAATTCATTCTAAATCTCAACACTTCTCGACCAGATTTCATCAAAATTCGAATCCCGAAATCTTAAATTCTTAATTCTCGTGATTAATCTAACTCAAAACCCGATTAATCACTACAT
>KV005017.1:3938-213701 GCA_001598015.1 Dorcoceras hygrometricum
CGAAAGCAAAGCATCTGCTGAATTTGCGAAAGCAAAGCATCTGCTGAATTTGCGAAAGAAAAGCATCTGCTGAATTTGTCAACAGCTAAGGCTCTTATGGAATTGAAGTAAACGATATCTGTCAACAGTTCGAAACTAAAGGAAACAAAGGTTACTGTTGACAGTTAGTAACTAATGTACACTTGCAATTGCTGACAACAGTTCTATGAACAGTTGATAGCTGCTGAACATAAACATGAATATGAACCCGAAGGTTACCTTCCTCTAAAGACTTCAAAATATCTTATGAAACTTCTGGAAAGATTGAATAAGCTACTTGTAAGCTACTTCGATTAAGAAATTACTAAAAACTCATGAACTAACTGAACGAACATCATCAAACCATTTTCTGTAAACTTTCTGGATTAAAAATCACAGTAACTCAACTTCTTTTGAAAACAGAGCATGAACTTTCTGGTTTCCTTGAAGAACAGCCGTAGCTATCTTCCTTCCTTTAAAACCATATATAATCATAAATACAGAATTGAATATATGCTTTCTATTGAGTGAGCAAGAAACAGAGTTTACTTGCCTGGTATCTTTAACACAAGAACAGCAGAAAATTCAGTATACTTCTTGCGCTCCGCCTGTTTCCTTTAAAACACTTTGAAAGTATTTTGTTCGGCTTCTTGAGAGTGAGCACCGCTTAATATGATTTGATTTGGAAGTAATGATGCATGAAGCAGCTTAAGATTCTATTTATATGATTTTCAATGACCAAGGAAAGCAAATATGTTATATCAATATGTCAAATTCTGAAAGAAGCATGCTCTGTTTTTAAAATAAAAGATGTGCATGGAAACCGAGAATTTTAGTTAAATAAAGGATCCACTTGGTTTGCAGAAGTTACTAAACATCTACTGTACTTGCATTCTAACATTTGAATATCAATCCATAACAGAATAAAGATTGACCATTGCATAGACAGAAATATTCAATAATCGAATTGTAATAACAATGTAATCCCTTAATCTCATATCTTTATAATTGTGGACTTCTAAATAATCTGGTCGCTACACTATATATCTTGATTGGTATGAGATTCTCACAATTACATATATAATATAAAAACAATTAAAAATATAAATTAGCCCGTGTTTCCGAAAACCTAATCTAGAACCATCCCAGACTTTTACGAATACAATAGATTCAAGCGTTGTTAAATAAATCGGTTGGTATGACATTCTCACAATTACTTAAGAGTATAAAAAAATTAAGAAGATAAAACTAGTCAGTGTTTTGAAAGATTAATCTAGAAACATCCCAAATTTTTATAAATGCAATAATCTCGAGCATTGTTAAATAAATTGGTCGCCTAGATTAATATGTTTTTTTTAAAAAAAATTAAAAGATTATTTAACATATTGTCCATCAATCTGTAAGATAATCTCCAACCCAACACCAAAATGAGTTTTACACCATTTTGGTGGTGCAAAATGAAGTCCAACCATTTGCACCATTTCTTCAAAATAGTGCAACACCAAATATTTTGCATCATATTTGGTGCAGTGTTTGTTGCTCTGCACCAAATCTCTATCTTTTCTTTTTTTGTTATACTAAATAATTATTGAAACAATATAATTATATAAATTAATTTTAAAAATATATTAAAAAAATTTGAAATTTTTTTATTAAATGTACATAAACTAATAATTTAAATGAACTTAATGTTCCTACTGATTTAAAATATTTAATTATTAACATAATAATAATTAGATCCGTTTCCTCCAAAATCACATTGTTCAATTAAATTTATTTATCTAATTTAATATTTAGTTACGTTTCTTAATTTATATCAAGTTATTGTAAATTATTATTAAAATATTAATAATAGTTATATTGTTAAAGTATTAAGAAACATTAAATATATGAATTAATGAATATTATGATAATATAAAGATTTGAAGTAATTGGTTGGAGATATATATGTATTTGGTGCAGAAACTACGCTATTTTAGTGGAGAAATCGCACCAAAATAGAATTATGGTTGGAGATGGTCTAAGATGAAATGAAGAAAGATATCATGATTTCAAATCCGACACCGAAGTTTTGGGAAAAATGGAGATTAATAAGACTACATGTAGAAACAAAAACGACGTAAGTCGATGGGGGACCATCCCCGAATTAAAATAAACAACTCATATCAAATTCCCAACCACATAAATCCACGAGCAGCAAATATTCCACATGGTATTTCGTTTTTTTTTCTTTACCCATCTCTCCCCTCTTGATTAGCATTTATCTCCTGGTACTATCAATTGCTAGCTATTGGACCACAAGCAAATGAAGGAAATGGTTTAACATGTTTACCTTAAATTTGTCAATGAGAATTCTAAAGAAACGATATGAATGAAAAAGAAATTGAAAATTATACAATTATGATTTTCTTCACAGCACTTATTTTTATTGATTTCAAATATTTATCTGCTCAAAATTTGTAGAAGACCAATCAAAGTGTGATGGGCTTGAGACAAAGCCGTATGTGTTGAAAATTACTTGTATTATATACCACCTCGGAGGTGAAATATCTACACTATTGGATCGGGAAACATATCATATTTTAATTTTGATAGACACAAAACTTGTTGTTATGTTTCTAATCTGTTTATTTCAGTGCGCAGGCCAAGTTGGAATCAGATCAGAACAGAGCCGAGCATATCAGCTGAAGAACTGTACATTATTAACGAAAAACCGAGCTCGATTGAGAAGAAGAGCAGGTAGTTCAGATGAGATTTCAGATTAGACTCATAACAATTTAGATAAGAGCAGTGGCTATGTCAGGTGAAATCAGAACAGAATCAGTTCAGAGCATAATAGTTCGGATCATTTCAGATTTCAGATTTTAGATTTGGTTCAGAACAGTTCAGAGGAAGAGCATAACATTGGCATCTCAGATAAAATTAACAGATCAGTTCATATATTAGCATATGAGATTAGCTAAGTGAATTAGAACATTCAGTTAAGAACATGGTTTACAGAACAGAACATAATCAGTTCAAACCTGAACAGTGTAGAATGTATAGATCAGGTTTGAGCTTCGAATCATATCAGTTCATATAAGAATAGCAGAGCTTAGTTGAAGAGAACATATCAGAACGGAGTTCAGATCGTATCAGCATAGGCTACCAGTTCGAAACGATGAAACAGTTTGAACAAGCTTACTTAGACATAATAGAAGATGTTCAAATAGATCTATCCAATATGACAAAACGTAAGTTCAATGCAGTCAGTGATATCAATAGCAGCACCTAATCATGTACGAACAAAAGGACAACAAGCACAGAAAGTCAGAAACTTTACAGAAGCCTTTCAACGACTAGAAATTTGTGTCCAACGTTCATATCAAAATAGAAGCTATATTGTACACCTGAACTGAAGATGAAGAGAAGAGTCTCTAAGGAGCTGCGTGGTGCACATAGTGTCGATTCGGACTAGAAAAAAAACAGTTGTGCACCAGTAGATGTCGTCGGAATGCACTGAAGATCTTTAGAGAGACGATATTGTGTGAGAATAATTTGATAGTATATACTTTAACATAATATTTTTCACATACACTTTCACTCACATATACGAGAGTTGAGCTGAACAGATTAGATGAGTGAAACATGTCAAATCAATTATGTTTTGGAACAAAGACGTAAAACTTCGTGTCTATAGTTTTTGCAATAGACATTAAACAAGAGCTCCATTTGGAGTCTAGGAGCCTCGGTTTAAGTAGTGTGGTAAGTCCCGCTGGGATGGATTTGTACAATCTGTTGTATAAATCAAAATTTTCTAGTGAAGCCTTTCAGTTTGGAAGAATGAGAGACGTAGAAGGTGTTGCATTTGAACTTTCATAAATAAATCCAATGCTTACTGTTTAATTCTTTCCTGCAATCATTGTATTAAACCTGATTTTAAATTTCAGTTTACATGGAGTATCTGTGAGGTCTTCTATTTATCGGATTGTGATTAATCAGCTTGGAGTGAATTAGGATCGGATGCAAGCTAATCTGTTGGTCAGATCAGCTCGAGCTGAATTGCCAGAGTATCGCTAAGCTGACATTGTCCTCGGAAATACTCCTGATCTGAGCACGAGTCCTCGAGCAGACTCCCGATATCAGGGCGAGTCCTTGGGCGACTTTCCGATCTTAATAGCGTAGGTTGGGATCGAGAGCTTACGGCTCGGTCCTCGGGTCCCGAGGTTGTAATATGGGGCATCAAATTTATTTTTATATCTCTGTTATTTTCACACAGTAAAGTAAAAATTATCTTTATTATGTTTTCTTTTACAATTTTGTTTAAAAATACCAATTACTACTACCATAAAAATTATAACTTTGTAAATTTGAAAAGAATAATGTGGTGATATAGTACTTTATTCCGTCGAGAAAATAATTAACCTTCTATATTAGTTTAAAATGAGGTAAAATGAAGTTTTATAGAATCCTGGGACAGCTACTTTTCATAAACTTGATTAATGCGATAAAAACATGTCAAATAGACAGTTTTTTTATTAAAAAAAAATACCAATTTCAATTTATACTATCATTTTATATAAGGATAAATGTGATGATGTTATTCATGCTTTATTTTATGAATCCATTTTAGAAGAAATTAATATAACATAAAATAGATTACGGTAATATGTAGACATCCAGTTTCCTCATTGTATTAAATAATTGTCAAAAGTTCAAAACTTCCCTTCTCTCTCAACTGTAAATGACTCACCCCACACATTTTTTCTATTGTGTTAGTAACTTCATCATATCTCATTATAAACTCATTTTGAAATATTAGTTTTTAATTATGTGTATACTACATCATCACATACTTTTTTTTTTTTTACCGTGTATGAAATTATAATTATGATAATTTTTTTTAAAAAAGTTAATTTTTAAAAAATAAATATAGCAAAAATTAAGTAATTTCGAGGAGGTTTGAAAATTAATGTAAAAGAATCATGCACTATAAATTATAATTATTAAAATAACACTCGTACTGATATGAATCAAAATCTTTTATTCCAAAAAAAATGTCAAATGTATGGCCATTTTTTTTAATATTACAAAAGATCCCAGGACTTGTTCCTCGCACTGTCATAAATTTCCAATTTCCAAATTTTATAATAGTTTGGTTGTTTTTTTAGTTTTGTAATATTTTATTAAGAAACCCACCTATAAGGATGAATTATACTGAACTTTCAGAAAAAAGTAATATGTTTTTTTCTTTATTAATAGAATAGTATGATCTTTATAAATAGAAAGATATAGATATATAAAATCTTGTGTGACTTGAGATTTATTCCAAAGATTAGTTACGAATATAGAGTCAGCCCAAGTATTTGCAATATATTTTCGCATTGATAAATGCTTCAATTCAAATCTCAAACTCTTAATAGTGATCCACGAATGAACAGCCCATCATAAATGTACCCAACAAACATGTACTTCATACACTGGCCAACAGTAGTAAAAGAACCACTTATCCCGTAATTCGATTAAAGTCACGGATTTATATATTCAAGACTGTTGACTCAAGTCGTATAATAAAATTCTTTAGTATAAAAAAAATATTTTTGATATAAATAATACTTCTTCGTGTGTCGGATCAACATGAAGACTGATACTTTTAAAATAAAAAACAATAATTTTTCGTGAATCCTATTTATAACTAAAAGTAATATTTTTTGTATAAAAATAATATTCTTTCATGAATATGATTCGTATTAAGAAATATGACCCATTTCATACGTTTTGGTTATTATTTACTTAAGAGGAAAATAAATAATTCCGAGGTCAAGTTCATTAATATTTCCTTTGTATGTCAACCAGGCACAATCGTTCAGAAAAAAAAAAATTATGAATACATATATATTTTAAAATATCCATATAAAAACTGTTATCTTTTAAGAAAAAACGAAATAAAAGTATGGATTAGGAATAAATATATATAAAAAATTAAAAATTACCCAGAAAATTATAGGGCCTCAACTCGTCTTCTAGACAATGGTACAAATAATAATAAAAAAATTAGATATGACTTCGAAGAAAGAATTTGAATCTATAAGTGGAATCATAACTGACCCATACTTTTGCTTTAAATCACACTCTTTTAAGAAATAGCCGTATCAAGATAATTATGAAATTCGATCGAACCTATTATGTGTTCATTCGGAAGAAAACAACACTATATTAACATGAGATGTGAAATTAAAACTTTTTGGACAAAACTATTACTTCGATTTGTCTGGGCTTGAGAAAAGCTCTACGGGTTGGGCCTCATCATGGGTCGAATATTGTACTTATGTTTCGTCGATACCACCGCGGAGCCCTCGGCTTGTATTGTACCATTTTGAAAGTGCTGGCTTTAAAATGTATAAATCTGGTTTTATTTTTTGAATCGAATCTGGTTTTGTTATAGACACATGTGCAAAAGGGGAAACCATATTCTATATATAAAAAAATTGAACCTGCTTTTTATTTAAGTTAAAATAAAAAAGTCAGGACTCGAGGGTGTGTGGGCCCCGTCCTGGGAATATCCTCCACTTAACGCCTTTATTTTCCGCCACGTGTCATCCAAAACATTCCAGTATTCTGTATTGTGAGCTGCGGACTGCCGTGCGAATCTAGATCTCACGGAATCTCCAAATAATCGTAAATAAAATAAGTAATAAATAAACAAACTCCAGAAGAAAATAGGCTACAAATTATTACACCCTAGTCTGAAGCCAAAAGCCTGCATTCTAGTTTGATTATTATGGTTACCTTCGCAATTTTCTCCTTTCATAGGGTTTCTTTGATCCGCGGCTAACTTGATCTCGCGGTAAAGTGCAAGTTTCGCTGTTAATTTGCGAAGCATTTTGTTTCTTCAATCACAGCGATTGTATTTTATCCGATTCCCGCTATTTTGATGTTATCCCTGTGCTGACGACATAGGCATTTTTACTTCTTTTTTTGGTTTGTTCTGTGTGCTTCAACTGATCGCCGTGCCTTTGTCCGTCGTCTGCTAGCTAACTGCGTTGTGGTTTCCTTTGACTTGGTGGCTATTTTGATTTACTTTTGCATCGAGTTGCGAGGTTTACCGCAGCACAAGTGGGTGAATTAGAACCATGGCAAGTCCTGTGATTGGGATTTCAGGAATTATGAGATCATTTATTTACTGGTACCAGATTATCGTTATTGCTGTGATGTACTAAAATTTGTGTAACACCATTTTTCTTGGGACCCGTGCAATTATATAACGAACTTGAGATAAATTTTTTACTTTGCCAAAACCAGGATTTGTAGAATTTCTTAACTTGTTGCGAAGTTCATTGCATTATTTTACTTATTTTATTTTGAGCACGAAAACCATAATTAGTTGACTAGTCATCAGGATAGGAATAGCATCCAGAAAATCTAAGTTGCTGCCAATATTAAGATTTAGTACATTAGCAACTCGTGTTTCAACCTAATGTTTCTTTAGTATGAGCCAGTTCGCTTGACCATCTTGCACTTTGGATTTGTAAGGTTTCACCCCAAAAGGAGAAACGGGAAAATATGTTAACGCATTCATGTGTCATCATTTCTTCAAGATTTTAACACTTCCCTTTCCCTATGCCATTATGGTTTTGAAATCTCTTACTCTGTCAGTACAGAGTGACACTGCTACTGATAAAGTGGTTCAGAGTTCGTTAGATCATGAGTCAACTCTAATTGCTAGTGTCAGAATAAAATCCCTCTACTTTTAGTTTCTGAAATAAT
This sequence comes from Dorcoceras hygrometricum, assembly GCA_001598015.1. Lineage (NCBI taxonomy): Eukaryota > Viridiplantae > Streptophyta > Magnoliopsida > Lamiales > Gesneriaceae > Dorcoceras > Dorcoceras hygrometricum. Next base: position 11,703 of record KV005017.1, read on the forward strand.
GTTCCTGATAGTCTTTATATATAACAATTTTTTAAGGACGAATATGTCAACTTTCGGTACATTGCTTTGCTGAACTGCAATCTAATTCACAAAGTTACTCTCTTCATATGTTCTCCATGATGTGTGGAAGTCTGAGACAGTTATTGTTGTAACAAGGTTTTGTTCTAGAGAACTATGGTTCTGTCATGATCTCATTCTTGCTGCATGGGGTATGAGTGAGATTCATACAAATGGATTTTAAACTTTTCTAGCATTTTCATCTTGGAATGCAACAGTCAGACCCTGTATCACATTTATTATTGATACTTGTGGCAAATAAATGTTAAGTCCTAAACATGGGCATAATTGTTGTTGTCGTATTTTAGTGAAAGACTGAATTGTTCATAGTCTTAGAGGCCGTGTGTGCTTATTGTTGATTCTATAAGTATGGTAAATCTGATGGTTTCCTGCTTTCCTAGTTAAATTAGTACCATACGTTTTTTATATTTCCTTTAGGATTTTATTTATGCATTTTCCTTGTAACATGTACCCCAATTTAAAGGTGTTTGCACGATTGTGTCTAACAGAAGGAATCTTGCTTGTGTGTGTAAAGATTGAAGAATGATCAACATCAAAGCATTGTCTTTCTATTCGTCTCCAGAGAAGTTTTCTTGGTAATATGGTAAAGTGAATGTATCAAAAATTGCAGGGGAATTTAGATGTTGATGTATGAGAAATAACTTGATGCAGTTTCCAGCAGGTGGTAGACATGTTGTTAGTATTGAATGTAGGACTACAGTGCTAGTTTGCTGAGCCCTTGTGAAAGATCCTAGAATTGCTGTATGGATGTGTTTTTTATTATTCATCTATGAATGGAATGTGGAAAGTTGGATTTAAAGAAATGGATGACTACAGGGATACTGAGGTTCTTCTGCCGAGTTGGATTAGCAAAATATCAGCTGAAATGCCGGAATCTCATCTTTTTATTTTATCTTGCATCGCAGCCGGTTTGATCGGAATATTGACCATCTTTTTTGCCGCTTTTCAATGGAGAAGGAATATTAATATAAGTTGGATGAAAGCCATAGCAAGATCAAAGAAAAACCCGAAAGTCAAGAACAAAGTTCAACTGGCTGCTCATACATGGAGTTTGGAACCTGTGGCTCGGGGAAAATCTTTAAATTGCTGTGTATGCTTCAAGTCTGTGCCACCATCTCTGGCTCTTAGCCCTATAGTGGATTCAGATAGCTCCATTCGTAGTTGCAGCACTTGTGGTGCTGCTGCTCATTTGAGCTGCATCCCAAATGTGCTGACAGACTGCAAATGTGTATCAATGCTTGGTTTTGACCATGTGATGCATCAGTGGGCAGTGCAATGGACTGAGGTAACAGATCAACCGGATGAGTCTTCTTTTTGTAGTTACTGTGAGGAGCCATGCAGTGGTTCGTTTCTTGGGGGATCCCCAGTCTGGTGTTGCATGTGGTGTCAACGTCTATTGCATGTTGACTGCCACGGTAGTATGTTTAATGAAACTGGTGATTCTTGTGACCTGGGTCCTTTCAGAAGACTTATTCTATCACCTCTGTATGTTAAGAAATTGAATCGCAGTACTTCTGGTGGATTTCTCAGTTCTATTACTCATGGAGCCAATGAAATCGCATCTTCTGTACGTGCTACCATCAGAAGTCAGAGCAAGAAGCATAAATTTAAAAATGAGATCTCTCCTGCTGTAGGTGATGATAATCATATGAATGAGCATTCATCCACAGATAGCTCTGCTGAGCCCATTCAAAAGGTTAATTCTCACAGTGTTGATGAAAACTGTAATGGCAATACAACTGCAGAAGAGAATCAGCAACAAAAAGAAGAAGCAAAAAGGGTGGATAAAACTCCCAGTATTAAAAGAAGCTCATCAATTAATCAGAACGATGAATCTCTTAAGTTAGGAATGAGTCAGAGGTATGAACTGATTGACTTACCTCCAGATGCCAGGCCCTTGCTAGTCTTTATAAACAAGAAGAGTGGAGCTCGACGAGGAGATAATCTCAGGCAAAGGCTTAATATTATTTTAAATCCTGTGCAGGTAAGAATTGATTTATTAATTCCTTCCGATAACTGCGGACATAGATTCACGAACAGTACTAGAGTCGGACTCTGTATGTTCCTGTGGATGCAGTTCAAATGTAAATTTGCATCTTCTTTTTTTTCTTTTATGACTGGTAACAAGCTTCAAATCATTATTTAGAGGAATGTTGGTTATTTTGCAATGTCACTTGCTTCGTGAGACGCTAAAACCTCGACCAAAGAATAAGTCGGCTTTAGAAATGACGAGTCTTAGCATCTCTTGTTTGACAAGTGATAAATGTGGGGTTATAGTTCTGCATTTGACTATAAAAATTGTTAACCATGGGTTGGTTTCTGTTTGTTCCTTTGGCTACTAATTTAAGGTTAATTTATTTTTCCTAAACCAGAATTACGTGAAAGCAGAAATTAAGAAAGCTCGTGTGCGTTGCATCTTTGCATGATTATGGTGCATATGTTTGGTGTGAGCTGGTAAAAAATTTATATGCATTATTCATGTGCATAGAGGTGTATGATGAACAAAATGTATGCTATGGAATAATGGGAAAATTTTATTTTATCTATATCTACTATCTAGTTTATTTCATTGAATCATGTTTTTTATATTGCAGTGATGAAATTGTTTTGCCATAAACTGACATGTCTATTAAATCGGTTCAACCTAGGTCGTTGAATTAAGCTCAGAACAGGGGCCAGAAGCTGGTCTGTATTTATTTAGAAGGGTTCCCCATTTTCGTGTCCTTGTCTGTGGAGGAGATGGTACTGTTGGCTGGGTTTTGAATGCCATAGACAAACAAAATTTTGTTTCTCCTCCACCGATAGCTATTCTTCCTGCTGGAACCGGAAATGATTTGGCTCGAGTACTTTCTTGGGGTGCTGGCCTGGGTTCAGTTGAGAGGCAAGGAGGCCTGTTCACTCTTTTGCATGACATAGAACATGCTGCAGTTACCATTCTTGATCGATGGAGGGTATCAATCTCAAATCAGCAGGCAAAGCCACCCCAATCCCCAATGTCTATGAATAACTATCTTGGTATGTTCAGATATTCAGTTTTTACCACCTTTTGGCCAGGGATATGTGTCTCTCCTTGATCATCAAGCATTGTTTGTGATGTTTAACATGTCTTTCAGCTAGAAGATATGCTGTTAGTTTTTTGTCTTTTGACTAGCTCGCTGGCTGTTCAAACTGCTGAGTAAGGTCAAGGCTTTGTTTTTATTGACACCAATTCATTGATTGTTCTGAAGATCTATCAGACTAATGTGGTGTATTTAATGGTGGAAATTTAATGACTTTTAAAGTACTTTTGTAGCTTTTAGAAATCCATAGGAATTCAACAATTATTTTCATAAACTACATGAAAGTATTGTGGTATTGAACATTGACTTTTATAATTTCACGAAAGGTTTTTAGTATTCAATATTGACTTTTATAAACTCTATAAAAGTCTATAATTATTCAAAGTTTCAGTGAACTTTTATTAACTCCATGAAAAAAAGTCATTAATGTACAAATTTTAATGCATAAGTATAACAATAAGTGTCAATATTTTTTTTGGTTGAAGCTGGAGATTTGAATGGATTTTTAATTTATTTCCTTATTTTTCCTCTTTTCTCTTATAAATATTTTGACTCCCTCTTTACCCAACCCGTAAAAATGAAATCATATTTCTATATATGAATGAATGAATGAATAATTAATTTCATATTCAATTTTAAGTTTTTTAGTTGATTCGGATATACATTTTATAGCCAATATTTTACAATTTCAATTCAAAATTTAAGAAGCCAAATATTTTAAAGTTTTTGAATTTAAAATTTATTCTTTAATTTAATCCATGGTATATTCCATTAGTTTTAACAAGTAAATTTAAATTTTATTAATTGAAATTAATTTTTCAATTTTTTATCTGATTAATGTGTAGGTTTTGTGATACATGTATCGCGCTACTTGTGTAATGCAATGATGTTTTAAAAATGTTAATATATCCATAAGTATACAAGCATATATATGCATAATATATAAAGATATATACATGAAATAGAAATAAATATTTTATAAACTAGTATCAACTTGAAATATTTAAAGAAATTATTTTATGTTTCTTTAAGTATAATTTATGGTTTTTTGTTCATATATAAATTCCACTGGGTATTATGAAATATAAATATCTATACAGATTTGCGAAGTTAAATCCATAGGAGTCTATAAAAATCTATCGTAACTCTGTGGAATTCTATAGAAGTCAATAGAAATATATCAAATCCATCCATATAATACTTTGTGGCTTCTTTTGTGTTTATGTTTTTTACTTTGAATGAACATGGTAGTTCCTTAGAAAATTTCAGAATCGTACAAGTATGTAAATTGTGCATGGCCATGTATAGCGTCAGTACTTTTGACGAGAACAAGCCACATGCTCGGACGAGATTATCATTTCCTCTCGTTTATTACGAGCAAAAATATGTATACGTTTAATGAGGGATCTGAAAATTCTTATTTGGTATTATGATAAGATAAGATCTCATCCGACAATTCGATTGAAGTTACATGGTGTTTGTTAAGGAGGCATTATTGTGTTAATTAACATTGCAAGGGAACCATTTTAAATTTGTTAATATATCAACGACAAGTTCTCTTGCCATCTGCATGCACTCTGAATGGGTTTTGTTGCAGATTTATCTTGATCTATTAACAGTAATTCATTTGGTGGACAGCATACCAAGATCAATCATTTTCGTTATGATAATGACGTAGTATAATTTTGATCCTCGCAATCGATGTTGTAGGTGTTGGCTGCGATGCGAAGGTTGCTTTAGAGATCCACAATTTAAGGGAAGAGAACCCAGAAAAATTCTATAACCAGGTAATGAAGTGATCTCCGAATGTGTTCAGCATAGGGCACCTTCTGAAATTTTGTACTTTTTTTGCTGAAGTTTTTATGCATATGGGTATGATGTGTGCAAAGTATCCTCTGATTTTATTTTTAAATTATTTGCAACCAACAGCTTAATGAGGATTATTTATGGTCATTCATAAATACAGAATTCTTGTACTGCACGAAACCGTTGAAATCGTGTTTATGTTGGGTCTTTTGTGTGTTGTGGTTTTTCTAGTGGTTCTTATGGCTTTAATTATTTGAAAGCAACCGTTAACAATATTGTTTTCAAGAAGTTATGGATAAGATCCAGTTAAAGGATTGTAAATAGGTGTGTATTCAATTTCTAAAACTGTATTCTGTGCGTGGGAGATTCTTTATAGTTTTCAAGAAGGTATGAATAATATCCAGTTAAAGAATCATAATAGGAGTGTATTCAGTTGCTAAACAATATTCTGTGTCACGGGAGCCATGGGAATGTTATGCACCTCAGCTGGTGCCCGTTAATGCCTTGTAATTAATTTTGCGATTCTGTCTGCAATTGATTAAGAAAGTATCTATGCTGCCTATTTCTTTAACTTTTGATGTTATTTTAAATTATTTCTTATAATTCGTTTACACCAGGGGCACAAAGTCGTCTTTTTGTCTGCTTATTGTATTATGGTGCATAAAATCAACAAATTGTTACAATTTATGATCCTGTTCAAATATTTGAATCAAATAATGTAGTTCAGAGTTCCTGTAAAATTCCCTGTTTTTACTAAATGTTGTCGTGTATAAATTTTCTTTCACTTTTCATGTATTCTAACTAAAGATGGTCAATTCGTGCAGTGTGAAGAACTCTTATTTCCATGTTTTATGAAACATTTGAATAAAAAGTCCTGGAAAAACTCTCCATTTATTATTATTGTTTTCTTTGAACAAGAAAAATCTTTTGATCTCTGCAAAGAAGCTTATAAATATCAGTAGTCAACATTCTTCTTCTCATAAGCCTATGTGCATGACAACCATTAAGTTTGTTCTATGTGCTGTTGTAACATATTTAGCTTCTGTTTGAGAATTGTTGTCATTTATAATACGGTGACTTATCCCATAGATTACTTTGTGCAATCACATAGCAGAGTGAACTATTTTTTGTTGCAGTTCATGAATAAAGTTCTTTATGCAAGAGAGGGTGCCAAGAGTATCATGGATAGGACACTTGCTGACTTCCCTTGGCAAATAAGGGTGGAAGTTGATGGTGTTGAGGTTGAGGTTCCTGAGGTAGGGGCAATCAACGTATTAATAGCAAGAGTTCCAATATCTTACTGAAACAATTTTCCCTGCAAAAGTTCTTTCTTATTTTTGTCACCTGTTGTCACTGTAAGGTCGATTGTCTTTTTTGTATGTAGTTCTAGATTCTCACTGTCTTACACAATTGAATGCATGATATTGCTTTGATTCATTTTAGGACGCAGAGGGTGTCCTTGTGGCTAATATTGGAAGCTACATGGGTGGTGTTGACTTGTGGCAGAATGAAGATGAGAGCTATGATAATTTTGATCCTCAGTCTATGCATGACAAAGTGCTCGAGGTTGTAAGCATTTCGGGCACATGGCATCTGGGAAAACTGCAGGTATATATGACTTTACCTTGACTAGTCCAGGCAATTATCATACCTGAGAAAGTTTCTGTTCCAATGGAACGCCCAGACCAGTTTTGTTGCATGACTTAGAATCTGATCTCAAGAATGCCAAACATCCTTTGAAGCCTTTTGCACACTCTTCTAATTTATCACGATCAGTGAGAGACTCACATAAGAGTACAATAAGGTCAATGGATCCTTTTTCGAGGATTGAACTGGATGAGCTTTACATAAATCTGAATGTGACATGCCCTCATTCATGAATATTTCATAAGATAATTCTCAATTTTATGTGTTGGCAGGTTGGGCTGTCCAGAGCGCGCAGGCTTGCACAGGGGCAGTCCATTAAGATTCAGCTTTTTGCTGCTTTCCCCGTTCAAGTAGATGGAGAACCATGGTTTCAACAACCTTGTACATTAACTATCACGCATCATGGACAGGTTTCTCTTTTCTGCATCACCCACTCTGTTTCTCTCTCCCTTGACACAAACAAATTTTTGTAGCAAAAGATAAAAGAGATCAAAGAAATGAGTCTTAATATTGCCTCAGACTGCAACCTGATACCTTCCTGAATACTGAAACCTTAGATATTGAATAAAAGCATGAGGCAAGCCACTATTACACCCTTATTGACAAAATGCTCACGTCTTGCTGGTTTTTATCCTCTCCCAGGCCTTCATGCTCAAGAGAGCTGCAGAGGAACCACTCGGTCATGCTGCTGCAATCATCGCTGACGTTCTTGAGAATGCTGAGACGAAACATGTTATCAACACATCACAGAAACGGGCACTTCTTCAAGAAATGGCACTGAGGCTGTCGTGAACAGTTTTCTGGGTTTTTGCCATCGGTGAAATTCATCGTTTTCTCAGTCACTTTAATTTTACGGGATTGTTATCGGCTGTTTCATATGTAATATTTACAAGGAAATGTTTGCTTCAATGTGAGGTGGTGATGTTCTCTCCATCATTTAGGATCTCATGTAAATATATATAAAAATTTTGGCTACTGCAGGAAAACAGTATATATTTTTCAACAAAACACAAATCAAATTGAGAATGTTAATTGCATGCGGTTGCGAATTTATGTCTCTATGTTGGATTCAGAGTAGTTGAACTTGAGCTATAACTTTTTAATCATCGGAAGATTTAACTTATGTAGAGCGTGAGTAAATTATTGAACGAAATAAAAATATACTATTTCTATTCTTTAAGGTGCAGTTAGGTTCAGTGTATGAGAGGAGATGGGACGTAAAAGATGAGGTAACTAAAAAAATCATGGAGTTTAATGTAATAGTATTTGAAAAAAGTAAGTCACTCAGTAAGATGGTTCGATTAAGTTCACATAATAATATTTTTAATATGAAAAGTTATAATTTTGACATAAAAATAATATAATTTCGTAAGTTAGATTCATTTGTAGGGAGGTTTCATATTTTTTTTTATGATCGGTCTATGAAATCTGATTCGTTAAAAGGTCTCATATAAATCTTTGTGATTTGAAACTGATAATATTTTTGATTTGATTGAGTATATTTGGAATAAAGGGTAAGTTATATTTTAAAAAATTTAATATTTAATATATATAAATAGAAAAATGAAATGTGAATAATATTATAATTTATATTAATGATTTGATTGATCTAAGAATAGTTATTTGATTGGGTGTAAGACAAATAATATATAACTAAGAATTGAAACAACGTGGTATAAGATGAGATTATTTTAATATTTCAATTTAGTAACTAAGAAGAACATTACCTAAGTAATGTCTGACCATACTATCTTATATTATCCTATTGTTTGTGTCATAATAATTTTTTGCTCATTCGCAAGTTAATTGGCCCAGTGAGTTCAAACCGACGTAATATTTTAGAATGATATCAAAATATACTTATAGAATTCAAATTGTGAGGTGGTATGATTATGAAGAAATATTTATAGAATTCTAAAAAAATTTTGAGATATTCAATCTGGAAAATGATGTGTTTTGGCCCTCGAAAATATATATTTATTTTTTTAGAAGAATCATGATTCACGAGGACGGAAAATAATTTATTTACCGATTGAATAATTTGTTACTCACAAAAGCCATGCACGACTCTGTTGAGATTATTATTTCTATTTCTATATGTGGAACTGATGTGTTTTTAGAAATGATTTTAGAATTTCAAAATAAAAATCTCAGACTCAAATAAAAAAAATAAAAGAATAGAAATGGACAGTTTGAAAGTTAGTAACTTAATATGTACGACTACTTCAACTTGCAACTTTCCTTTAATTTTCCGTAGACTAACAAGTCTGCAACGAATTGATCTCAATATACGCGTCTCCACAGTGGATTGATTCAATATATGAAGCCACTACACCCACTTCTCCATCATCTATAGTTTCTTCATTTTCTCGCCTTACACAACAGTTTTTCAGAAGAGTTGAAGCTCTACCCAATTCAACACTGAGTGTTTACGTTTCAGGTATTGTTTTTTGCTTTAATTCCGCATATATTGAGCTATTTTGTTTGCAGTTGCGCGGTATGGGGAAAGAGGGACTCTCGTCCAAAAAGGAGAAGAAAGATTAATATTTTGTTTTAAGATTTTGATGCTTCTCAACTCTCAAGTCCCAGAAATATAAGTTTCTGGCTTTTTTTTTTGTTTAGAATAATACCGGAAAAAAAATTTCTATATTACATAAAAAGTTCAAAGTTTTTAACTAACGGGATTGGAGCTCGGCTGCTCAAGGAAAAATAGGAAGGTCCGGGGTTAAGAAACTGGGTCTCTTCTCGTTGTTTTACATTTGCATAAATATGAGAATCATTATCATTATATGAACAAAAGTATGACCTTTGATTCTATTTTGAGTACGAGTTTAAACTACTTGGCGAACATTGTTTTTGCATCTATGATCAAATTTCTTGATACTTCTTCATGGTTTGATGTCCTGATAATTTTTTTCCTGGGTCACTGTCAGACTTTATACAAATTTGTGTGGCAATCACAATTCAAGGTTTTCAAGTAAAACTTTGGCCCACCTTCTGCAGCTGACTCGGAATGTTTGGTCTTAAGAAATCTCCCTTGCACCGTTTGTCTAAGCACAAATCAGCGGAACCAGGATTTCCTGTTAAATCCAGTTTTAATGCTTTTGATCTGGACGAGGAGTTGAATGATAGGCAAAGTCTTAAAACCACTACAAGGACTTCCTCAGAACCTTCTCTTCTTACATCAAATTTGAATTCGAACCCTTTTGATGAAGATATAATTAAAGAAACCTCATTTTCGCAAAACTTTCTTTCTTCATCGGCCAGAAACAAGTATAAGAATGATTTTCGTGACTCTGGAGGATTAGAGAACCAAACCGTGCAGGATTTGGAAAACTATGCTGTATATAAGGCTGAAGAGACGACAAAGACGGTCAACAATTGCGTCAAGATTGCTGAGGACATGAGAGATGATGCTACTAAGACTCTGGTCACCCTACATCAGCAGGGAGAGCAGATTACAAGAACTCACATGGCTGCAGCTGACATTGACCAGGACCTTAGTCGGGTATGCCTTTCAATTTTGTAACTGATCCTGGTAATATAGTAACTTCTGATACTGCAAGTTAGAAGGAAAGGTACAATATTTTAAACATGCAATGACAAGTAATGATTCACCTCATGCACATCTTTCGGAGTGTTTAACATTAACCTGTTCAGAGTCTAAGCGGTAAGTATAGAGCTTCACCACTCACCCATTATTATGCTTATTTGTTTGTGAGATCTTTTGTCGAATAAAGATATTGAATTAGGCTGGCAGGTTCTGTCGACCTTATTATAATTATTAACCACGCGCGCATTTCTTGATTCTTCTCACCGATTTGTATACAGGAAATGGTCTTCCTGCTAAGGAAAATTATGTGATAGTACTTGAAACATAACTACTGGTTAGTAATTGAAGGCCATTCCTAAGGCCGAAGCAATTCTTTAGAGGGGCAGTGTTTACGATATTATATTTTAGTTGACATCTTTAATTGGAATCCTTCCATTTTCCGTCTTACTGAAACACAATGGTGTCTAGATTCAAAATCATTCAAGTGGCGTTGATATTGTTCTCCAAAGGTTGGAGATTTGGTAATGAATATTGGTCATAGTTCTATGGAATCAATTTAACTTGCTAATGTTATCTCGACTTAAATGAAATAGAATTCCTGGCATACTTTAACAAAAGAGTAGCTGCGAGAAGTAGGTCGATTGCCAGACAAGTGAGACCTTCACAGTATTTTCTCCTTTCGAACTTGAGACAAATCATTGTACAAGTTAACACCTGTCCTCACTTCTGTCATTTATTTGGCATACTTGTGTTCCTAACTGTCAAAAAATACCATGGGATTCTACATTATTTATGTGTTCGCAATATATCTGATAAAAGAACTTGAAAGATACAAGCTTTAGCCTCTGTTTAGTCTACAAGGCAAAAATTGAATTCAAGTTGGAACATAATGTAAGAAAATCCTCATCAAAATTTGACCTGAAGGGAGATAATATGTCCAAACAACAAAATTTACGCTTCGTTCTGTTTTTTACTTGTTAATTTTAGGGTGAGAAGCTTTTGGGAAGTCTTGGGGGGATGTTTCACAAGACATGGAAGCCTAAGAAGACTCGGCCAATAAGAGGACCTCTAATTACTACAGGTACTTCGGTTTAATTTTCCGTGGTATCAAAAAGCCCAGCTTTTGGTATGCACGAGTTGCAGGCAACTAGAAGGGTATTTTATTCTTGCATTCTGACCAGGCCCTGGTTTAACAACTCTGGTTAACTGTAGGTGATTCAGTACATAGAAAAGGTAACCACTTGGAGCAAAGGGAACGACTGGGGTTGACCTCTGCATCAAAGAATCGATCACATAGATGTACACCAACTCCTGAAACCACAAACGCGTTGCAGAAAGTTGAGGTAAATTAACAGTGCTATAAAATCTATTGACCAACTATGTGTAGAACTAAAAATATTAAATACTTGATTTTTGTTGTTAGAAATTGATCTACGTTGTTAACACTTGTCTGAAACATTTATATTGTTTTCCAGTGTCGTAAAACCATATTAATACATGATTGTGTTTACAGGGATAACTAACTTATTTTATTTCAGGTAGAAAAAGCTAAACAAGATGATGCTTTTGCTGATATAAGTAATATCTTGGGGGAGCTAAAGGATATGGCTATTGACATGGGATTGGAAATTGACAGGTCTCCCCTTCTGTCTATCCCTCAGAATATGCAACATGTTTCTACCCAATCATTTACAGTTCACTTTTTCTGAACTTCTAATCGCTGTTTCTAATTATTCGCGCTCATTTGCGTACTTCAGTCAGATCAGAGCTGCGGGTGATCTTGAGGGTGAAGTGGATGTGCTCAATAGCCGAGTGAAAGATAGCAACCAGCGCGCTCGCTATTTGCTTGGAAAGTAGATGATGACTCTTGTTATTTGGCTTCTAAGTTTCATCCTCTACCGGTATTGGATATATGTAGTATTGCTGCTGCATGGAGTTTTCCTTTTCAATGCTTGCAAGAGTTCTAGTAATTTCTCTTTGGCTGGTTATAATTTCATATTTCCATTTTAGGAGAAATTGGAGCTTATTTTCCTTCCTTTTTACGTTACAGATTTAGTTTCATGTCTAGTTTTAAGGTAGCTTAATTTTCTTGCGTTGATGTAAATAAACATACTTTTTGAACAATATTTGTCCTTATAATTTCGATGTTTTTTTAATCTTTTTAACTGTTTTATTTTGAGGAATTCGTTGGTTTAACGATTATGCAAGCAATCTCCGGTTTCCAATGTTTCATTTTATCTGCACTGAGAAGAACAAACCACCAAACAAATATAAACCTATCACAAAGTCTAACCAATTAAAATCTTTCCAACACAGGCTTCAATAGTAAGTTGAAATTTATCATGTATGGTTTCATGATCTAGACAGTTGGATGAAATTGAAATGTTCCTTGAAATTAGAACCACCTCGACTATTAATTGATTGGTACCAAGACACAAAAGCATTTTCATTCCACGAGTCCTTGATTAAATACATTATTAAGTACTATTGTTGATGCGCTTGAAAGAGCTGCTTTTTCAGAAACAAATTTTCAAAATTTAAGTATACGGAAATACAAGTAGTTATCCAACCCATATAACCATAACTCAAACAATGTTGAACAGAGCTAAAACCCTTCACAGTAAGCGATACCGAGACAATAATTGATGATATTTTATATTGTTGAATGTAGAACAGAGCTAAAACCCTTGACAATAAGCGATTCCGAGACAATAATTGATGATATTTTATATTGTTGAATGGATCATTCGAAAACGATTGGATGATGACAAAATTTTCATAATTTTAATCCCGTATTTCTATTCAACATATGAATAGTTATTGATTTTTATCAATTAATGGGTTGTCTAGAATAAATGAGAGAAGAGGGATTGATATTGATGCAATCTGGTCCATTAAACCATCGCTAATTAAAATTATAAAAAAATATATATTTTTTAAAACTCACGACCGATAATAGTATACCGTCGCTACATTGGTGGAATAATCATTTGTGAAAAAGATACGACAATTTAGCTTAGTTAAAATAAGTTTAAAAATATTATTTAGTTGGCTCCATTTGGTTTACATAAAAGCATGCCAAAGCAGAAGGCCTTATTGATGACGGCATTTATGAAGACAAGTACATGGTTCATGGGTCACTTGTTTGAGTTTTAAATACCCCTCAATCCCAACCCATTACAACTTTCTTGCTTGTCTCCATGTTTCTACGCAGTAAACCTTTCCTCCACTATCTTTTCAATCACAAGCTAAGTCGCATGAAGAGCTCACGGTCGACCTCCGTAACCATTTCTGCAATTGTCCTCATTATGGTAACCACAAATATTTCAAGCTTAGTATATGCTTCCACAACTACTACACATCTACGCGACCTGCCGGATTATCATCGGCTTCTATTTCCTCCGAGCCCACGTCGCTTTTTCATTCAACCACCAACACAGATTGGAGGTGATGAGATTGATCCCAGATATGGCGTCGAGAAACGTCTCGTTCCAGGCGGGCCAAATCCGCTGCACAATTGAGTAGCACACAGAGTTCCTTGGTGGCCATGAATCCTCCAACACTTCATGCAAATTATCAGTACACATTTTGTATGGTTGAAGCTTAAATCGAAACTAAACTTATTTCTCACAGCTGCCTAGCTGCTTTCATTTTCATCATGTATTATGAGCACTTGAATTAGCTTTTGACATGTAGAAAAACAAAGTAAAAAACAGCATTTCTGGTTTAAGCTGTTGTTGTATCAGTATTTAATCCAATGCAGGCTTTCCTTGGGGGAGGAGCTCAAAGTATGGAGTTGCAGAAAAAGCCTGTAATTTATTTAGTGTACTTCTTGTCTGTTGATCTATGCATATAAAATAAAATGCGAAACTTGCATGGTTTATTTACTACTTAATTAGTTTAATATAAGTCAATGAATCTTCGTTTTTAAAGATTCAATGGTAGAACTAGATGATGCAATATTATTTAGTCACATGTTTTCTGTTCCAGCACTTTTGTTGCCTGAAATATTATTACGGTTAAGCGTTTAGTACAAATGGGATTGGGAAGTATGAGTAATAAATGACTAGTACCTGTCACTGCATACTAGACAGATGAGAGGTTTTTGTAGCATTTGTAGCAACATTTCACTGACTACATAATAATGAATCAATCAAAAAAGAGTACAAAAAATTGCTGCAAATGTATTTGGTTATGGGAAAATGCCAGCAGCACTGGCTTCGGCTTCTGTACAGTAAAAGTCAAGACTTGTGTTGGTGTTGGCAGGATTCATTAAGGCTCATATATTCGTGGTGCTGGAGTCCTGTGCATAGAGAAATTGGTTGGCCCACCTTCGAATTCAACACCTTCGCAGACTAGCAGTATGGACACTATCCAAATCCAAAGACAAAAATGTTTTGGATGGGATTATGCGTATCCAAGAATCCAATCCGAGTAATAGTTTATTGTTTAAACTAAACTACAAATGAACTGTCCTTTAGTAAGTGTGTGCATGCATCAAATTTGGTCATCCAGTTGCCAAGGTTTCAAATATCCATATACACTAACGTGAACCATGAGCATAACAATCTTCCTTTTGAAACACGATGCCCTCATGGACTCATTCGGTAACGGGAAATTGGAGGTGGTTTATGTGATCATGGGATGCTCCTTTGCATGTGTCATTTTGATCCCTCCATTTCATCTGTAGCTCTTTCAATATTCCTCCAGACAACATTTTTCCATTTACAGTGTCCAAACCCGACCTAGTGTGCCTAATGTGGACTATCAATGCTGATTGTGTGTGTGAAAATGGAGACCTGCGGGATTAAAGGCCATTTCCTGCATTAGCACCAACTCTTCATCTAGAGTAGTTAGCTCCCATGCATGGTCAAAATACTATTATCAAATTTTTGTATCGAATCTCATATTCAACATTATCTCATATAGAGACGTAAATGTGCTATGTAAAATAAGCACCTTCAAAAACGATATAGACACATTATTGTACAAATTGTAATAAGCTTATTTTCAGAAAAACAAAAAAAAGATGTGCAAATTATGTACAAGCGATATAGACAACAGACCTCATTTATCTATATAGTTGTACAAATTGTAATAAGCTTATTTTAAAAAAAAAGAGAAAAATAAAAAGGCATGAACTTGAAACAGATTGTGAGATATACAAACCATATGTTATACTAAAATAATTTCACCAGCCTCAGGGCCTAAGCCCAAGTGAAACTATTATGTTTGGATAAGCAACTCGACAGAGAAGATGTGCTTTTGCAAGTTCATTTATGTTAAATATGAAAAAGCTTGGACGAGGGACGAAAGGCAAGAGCCAAATGGCGAAAACCTCGGTCCTCAGTAAATAGTGAGAACTGAAATGCCAAGCTAGTCCATACCGTGCCTACACTCGCAAACAGATGACATCACAAGAATTCTGCATAAACCGACCCAATCGAATAAACATCCACAAAATTATGTGAACCTTCAAAGTTCTTACAAGTGCCCATCTTAAACAGACAGCATAAATTGATTATTAAAACATATCATTGCCTGATACACATAATTGCATTAAACGAAAAGGGGTTGAAACAGAATTCGACTCTCTGACTTCACTTGGCAAACACCACTACTTTTCTTGTAGTTCTTGATGTCTTCATCTATGCCTTTCATCCACCAGGTCCTGAAATTGATGTGAACTCGAATTATTGAAGCTACAGAAGGATTTCAAAAGGTTGTATTATTTTTAAAAAAATATTTGCATGCAAACTTTTGGTCATCAGATTTTATCCTGTGTTCAGCATCATGTAGGTTAACTAAACTGCAAAACTTTCATGCTCAAGACGCCATTACACAGACTCCAAGCTTGAATGCAGCTTTTAGGCCATCAGATTTTACATCAAGTCATCATATTTGCTTTTGTTAGGATGCTGGTTACTGGCCACACAGATGAAGAAATATGGCGGAAATAATATCAATCAAAAACAACAATAATGCTGTAACATATGGTATTGTATTTATTGAACTAGATGAGGCTAATTCCCAGAGAATAGTCCACTGTATAAGCAATGAAATATTGATCCACTAGCCAATGCTTGCATTCACCAAATAATATGAAAGAAAATGGTTGAATGGATTCTAGTCTCACCCTCCCTCCCCTTTTATTTACAAACCCCATCTATAGATTCTTCTACGCCTAAAATAAGGCCCAATATTTTATAGCCCATAAGAACATCAGGTCCGCAACAACTTTATTGCACATAATAACATTGCCATTATACAGCCTCCATGCTTGAAAGCAGGTGGATGTTGATAATTTTGTTCATGTGACAAGCAATGATATATATACACAAATCAATTCAACAAATGTAGTGAACTAAATTGCTAATGGAACCGACCATCATAAAAGAAATTCTTATGAGGTCTAACACAGCATGGGCATTTAGTGGGCAGTTATCAAGATATGGCTAATATCATGTTGGCGCCTCCTATTTAAGTAAGGAAACAAACCCTCCCAGCTGAAGAATGGCTCTCAAGTTGCTCCGGAGCAGTTACTTGACTCACTAAATTAGCACATAACACGTGTAGTACACTACAGTTCAGCGGCATTCTTAAATGCAAATTTAGGTAACATTCTCAAAAATTTTCTTAAGTTCAGAGGCAAAATTTGTTCAGACACTGAGATAACCGTGCTCTGAACCACTTGTTGGATCGAATTAAAGTTGAAATATAGATCGGGAGTTCAGGAGGGGTTGAATATCACCAAATTTTTCGAAAACTCCTTTCAGACAGATTTTAAAACCTTCAGCTGCCTCTACGCTGAGTTACCAGCTCAGGGGAATAACTTCCGATAGATTATTTGTGGGAAAGGATTAATCAAATTTTGAATTTACAGTTGAAGCTACACAGACGACAAAAAAAAATTAATCTCCTAAACTGCAGCGATAGTCCCTTCTCCAAGAACACTAAACACCTAATCCAATGTAGAAACATCTTTCTTTGAAACACAAACGAAACGCAAAGCCATGAAAATGACCTAATTTTTCTCAAAATTATATATCCAAGACTAACCAACTTGCAACACTAGCACCTATTAGAAAAAATCAAAACTCCATGACACTCAATCAGGCAGAAGTGTGTTCACACTGAAAGCTTCAAAACACTAAACAGAATAAAAACCGACCTCATGGAGGAAAACCGACTACACAAACGATTCACGACTGTTTGATTTCCATTACGCTCTTGAAGCTAGGCGCATAGAGAGAATAAACAAGGGCCTGCCTTTTGGCGACGGCGAGCTGCGACTTTCCATCGACGAAGGCGGCGGCCGCGGCCGAGTGATCGTTAAGACTGTGGTTGTGGCGAAAGGCGTCGATGGTGCGACGTTTCGCGTACTCCCTTATGTTGTAATCCGTGAACTCACGCGCCGTGCGAAGGAGCGAGCGGAAGAGTGAGAGAACCTCGGCGCGCGTTGGGGCTGACCCCATCTGTCTCCTTCCTTTGGCCCCGGGGAGGACAATTGCGTGTGAATTTTCAGGATTGTTTCGATTCTAGGAAATATATTTAAAAGAAAATTCTAAATCCACACATCTTTAGAATAACGAATCCCGAATATCAGTATTTATGACTAAAGATTTTAGTTTGGATTCGAACAATTGATTTTAACTTACATGCATTTTAATTACATTCTAAAGCTATCACAATAAAATACATCACATTGGTTAAAAAGAGATTTTAAATTTAGACAATATCAATTAACTTAAATTCATGGCTTCACTTTATGAGCTTTCATTATTAGGATTAAATTTACTGATTTCATTGTTTGCTGCTACTTTTAGACGACCGGCAGGACTAAGAGAAATGAGTGCCAAGTTTTTAACGCAACAACAATCTATACAATCGAAACGCCAAAATTTTTTTCGGATAAATTAGTGCAAGCTCATAGAATTCGACTTCCAAGTTTTCCAATAATAATAAATTGATTACAAAGTAATGATAAATGAGAACAAAATAATTGGCCAACGTAGTATAAACTTAAAATTCGTTTGGTATGTGAATGTCTTCAATGAGGCGAACCAGTTGTTTCTTCAATGAGCAAGAAACAGTATTCTAAAGTCCCTCTCAGCAAAGGAGAAGCTTCTTATGAACTTCAAATAATTTTGGTGCAAGCGTAGTTGCAAGAGAAGCGCATTCCTGAGATGAACAGGTAGCGTCGCTTTGCAAGTCTGAGAGCCATCAAGAAAAAATCATCGGGATTTTAGTGTAGCATGACCACTTTCTCCCAAATGTTTATGTAATTTGTTCCTGTTAATCGTAAGTCAGCATTTCAAATTAGTACAACCGTGAAAATGTAGTGTACTTGCTCGTCTTGTAGAGGATAAATGAAATTAAACTTACCTCGTTTCAAATTCCTCTCCACACTTTTCACATACAGTGCCTGAATCTCCAGTTGCAACCTGAGGAAAACAGAGATTAGAGAATGTAGCGGTAGCAAAGAAGGTGTTTTGGAAGAGTACTGGTACCTTTTGTTTCCTTCCTCGGGAGGCAACCTTCGACTTGGATACATTTTCTTTCTTTATTGTTGATTTCTTGTTCGCAGCTTGCTGTTGATCCTTTTGACCCCTTCCCCTCGTATCATCTCCACCACTTGTGGTCTCAGATTCTGGTAAAGTGTTTGATACTGACTCCTCAACAAGGGAGGTATCAACTGGCCCATCCTGTTCCTTATCCTGGAAATTCTTTGCTGCTGCATCAGTCGTGCTAGTTTCCACTTCTTCATTTTGACTTCTATCCTTCCGTCTCCTCCTGCCTCCCCTGCTCCTCCGAGAACCTTTCGTGTCATTATACTCCATGAACTCCAATTCATCACTGAGAACCTCTGCTTCAATTCTACTAACTGGAGACTTCGGCTTATTTCCGACCCTGTTTCTACTCTTACGTCCAGACACCATGGTTTGAAGGAAGCTTGTTTCATCATCGTCTGACTCCATCTGAGCACTTACTCCTTTCTGTCCGCTGCCATTGTCCATATCATTGAACAATTCTGCCGCACTAAATCCAGCAGCATTATCCTTACATGTCTCCTCTTCTCGAATACCAAAATTAACTTTAAATTGCTCTTCTAAATCATTTAGCCCTTCATCTGCTGACAAAAGGCCAACACTATCTCCATCAACATCTCCATGTCCTTCCTCAGCTTTGCCATTCCCTCCTGCTGCTTTATATACTGTATCTTCATCAATAAATGCTTCTCTCAATTCAGCTAGCTTCTCCTTGTGCTTCTTAGACTGCTCATGGTTCTTCCATTGCTTATCAGTCTTGAATTTCTTTCCGCAAGCTACACAGTACAACTCATTTTTCCTTTCATCCACTTCCTCAGCCTCTTCATCATCCAACTCCTCGACCTTTGCCCACTCAGGCTCAGTATAATTTGACGCTCTTTCTGCTTTTTGTCTGTCTAGTTCTTTCTTCCTCTGTTTCTCCTCCTCTCTATTCCTCTCCATCTCCTCATTCCTCTTCACCTGCATATCAATCACTCGTTTATCCCTCTTCTTCACAAACTCTGCCAGTCCCCTAACCGTCTCATTAAACTCCCGCCGTGCTTTTCTCCTCAACTTTTTGTTCTCCTCCTCCATTAGCCTCCTTGACTTCCTGTTTGGCCCCGCCATCACATCATACTGATCTGCCCAACAGAAATCCATTGATGTCGCAAATCCCAGCCAATATTTATAAAACGCTGTCACCTGAATAGGAAAGGTAAAAAACTTTATTAGTGAATCTTACAAAAGATATTCATTTACCATAGCATACCATGAAATATGAGATAATGAATATATTTAGCTACAAAGGTAAAATTCGTCATCAACAAAAATCACACACGCATACACACACACACACACACACATATATATATACAAATTTGATATGGTGGGCACCCAACATGGGCACCATGTAGGCACCAGGCTGACGTGGCAGCACCTGGAAGTGCCACGTCAGCCTGGTGCCCACAATGGTGCCCATGTTGGGTGCCCACCATATCATTTCTTCATATATATATATGTGCTTAAAAGAGACAAAAATTGATTGATAGAAGTGCATTTGTCAAGTCATTACACAGCATCTCCAGTTGAATTTGTAGCGTACAGAGAATCAACAAAGTCAATGAGACAATAAAATATCATTCCATCCACTCACAAATATGATCCTAAGGACATTGAATTTCAATCATGATTAATAGCGAAAAAATGATGGGATTTTCTGCAGCTTAAGGTACCATAAAATATCTAGGCATTTGATGTTACTAAACTGTCTTGACCATAATCAGGTTCAAGAAATAGCAGACAGCTCTCATCATCACAGTGACCTCTAAAACACAAACGAAAACACACTCACCATACGCACAACCCGGACCAATAACATTCAAGAAGGCACATTGGGATGACGTACCAGCAGAAACATCACATTGGTCGACTCTTGCACCCAATTTCTAGATATTGTGTAATTAGAAACTTTTAAACACTTTATGGGATTTCATTCCCAGATCATGTCCATATTGCAACTGTGTCAGTGCCACTAGTCTTCTACTTGAAACTATATGAGTTCGTAAGTCATTAAAGCAATTGAATTGAGTAGGTTCAAGGTCAGAGTTTATAGGTCCATAACAAGCATAGGATATACAGATACAGCAGCACATATTGTTTTTCCAAATCAGCAAAAAAATTGTATTGCCACCAATCCTTAAGACCATCGGGTAAACTCAAGGATTCAAATGATATGAACTTCGGTTTAACTCGACATGATACTTTATCTAGAATTCCATGGGCATGGGCATATCCACAAAAAATAAAAAAATAAAATTGCGGTAACAGGAGCAGGGCAGAAAAAAAAGAATTTCATGCCTGAGCATAAGGACTCTCCAAATTGCCCAAAACAGGAGCTTCCTTGGGCAAATCCAAGCCCAATTTCTTCGCAAAACCCAATTCACTCCCATATAATCTCTCGAACAAATCTCCATAAACCTTATAAAAACCCTTCCCCGAATCCGTGTAGCCTGAATATACCGAATTCGAGAAGAAAGGAAACAAGTCGGGTACTAAATCGGACGACCCCTTGGATGAGGAACTTGTCGAGAAGAGGATTTGTGTACGGTGGGAATCGTACCAAGCGCGCTCCCGAGCGTCAGAGAGGACCTCGTAGGCATTGACAAGCTCCTGGAAGGCGGCGGTGGCGTCAGCTTCGGAGACGCCACTCTGGACCAGCTTATCTGGGTGGCGCTGGAGAGCGAGGCGCTTGTAAGCCGATCGAATTTCGTCGGCGGTGCATTCACGGCTCAGGCCAAGGACTTCGTACAGGCATCGTTTTCCCGTCGATGCCATGCCTGTAAACGTAAACGCCCTGTCCTAAATTACCTGCGGTTTTTGCAAGATTTTTCAGAAATTTTTAATTAAATTGGTTAACTCAGCAGCGGAAGTTACGCTTCTAGGACTAGGTTATATATTATGACATAATATTAGTCAAATAATAATAATTTAAAACGTACTTACTGTATTTTACCAATGATTGGAAAAATAGAACAATTTACCCCTACTGTATCATGTATACAATTTATTAGCGATTTTATCAAGTGACATAAAGACATTGATAATAAGAAAAAAACTACAACTACTAACGATACTAATATAACTATAAAACAGTATAAATTAACAAGTTAGAATGTTAACGATTAACTTGATTAGTAATTATTCTCATTTTGTATCCCTCAACCAGCTTGATAGATCATTTTTTAACCATTATTATATAAAAATAGCAAACAAGGAAGTTTGACTTTTTCCATCGGACCAATGTGATAAAATTTATAACAGTCAAAATTCTTTTGAATGTGTAATAATTACTTATAATTAATTAGTCAGTCTGTTATCGTAGCATATCTGATGTTATACTACTCATCCGGTGAAAAGTATACGGTAATACCAATAATATCACAATAATGAAAATTATTGTAATATCTTCAATTATTGAATAAAAGAAAAAGAAAAAAGAAAGCGAAAAATAGGAAAATAACAAACTATGAAACAACTCTCTTCTGCTCCGTCGTCGTGTTGTAAGCTTGGGCCCTTGGATTTGCCTCGTCTTACATGACATGTTTCTCGCTAGAACCTACAAAGGGTTTTGATCCTTAAAGTGAGTAATAATTTGTAGGCATTCTTTCTTTGGCCCAATCCTTTCCATTTTGCTCCTTCCACACATCAATTGCTGCTCCTCCACTTGCCTATATACACCATCCCATATTTGGTCTGGCGAGTTTGGTGAGAAAATGGGCCCTGCCCCTTGATGATTTTTGCAGCTCGCATGTCCCTTCGTAAGCTTTTCTTAAAGATCGTGAAAAACGAAGAAAAGATAAAGTCTTTCTGGGAAATTCATTTTTTTTTTTCGTTTGCTGATTTGTTTCTTAGTCCATGGATATCTGCCTTATTGAGGCTGCTCGTGTATTTTCTCCATGCACTCATCACGTATTTCGGGTCTCCGAGAATCTGTTTTATTGGTGAAAGGTTAACGACGGATGTGTTTATTCTTTCTTGATTTTTATGTTGGAATTTGGATGTCCTTTTGTATGAATCTGGATTGTGTTGACCCGAGCTATTCTATGATTTGGATGGGGGAGCGGGAAGCGGCTATGTTGACTGTTTTTCTGGGATTTTATGTGAAGAATTGAAGATAAACTTTCATGATTATTGATTTTCAGCACCTACATTTCTATCGATCTTGGCCAAAACATTTAAGGAGCATTGATTTTTACTGATTTGCTGACTTGTTCCTCGTTTTGTTGGCATTTCTATAATGGGTGATACTAAATTCGGCAAACTCTGAAAGAACTTGCTTTCTAGAACTGGGTTAAAACAGAGAGGAAAAAACAAGACAACATGGATGTTTGGTTTGTTGCTGCCGCTGCTGGTGCAGGCTATTTAGCTCAGCGTCTGAAGAATATTAATAATCGTAGACACAGAATGTTGTCTACTAAAAACCTTAATGTTGTTAAACAAGAGGTACCGGCAGTTCTGCCAAAGATTCAGGATAATCAGTGTCAATTGTACAGAGTGTTGTCAAGTGAACATCTTAGTGAATGTGAGTGCTCAGACAAAGAATCGGCTTGTCAAGCAGCTTTCGGTGCAGAACTGGTTTCAAGTGATGAATTCCAAGGTGAAATTCTGGCAGAGGATTCAAGTTCTTTATCCATATTTTTAAGAAACATCGAAGGGAATTGTGACGGCAGAGGATTCGTTGACGACATTACCAATGATACATTGCCTCAACCTTCTACAAAAGAAATGGGGTTTTCTTATGATTTTAGAAGAACTAGAAGTAGCATTAGAAGTAGAAAAATCAACAGACAATTAATAAAACCTCGTACATCTCTAGAAGGTTGTGTTATGGCTCAGTTATTCAAGGAAGTGGCTGAGATTGAAGAAAATGTGAGTTCTGTCAATCTATCGAACAAACGGACTATGTGGCGATTTCACATGTCTGATGAAAGCTCGTTAATCAGCAGAGCTTGCAGTGCAGCTTGTAGATGTAAGTTGCTCAAGGCAACACGTTTAGAAGAGAATAATGATGTGCTAGGTGTTCCAAGATTGCCGAAGGCTGTACCCATGGAGTTACAACAGAGCACCAAAGCTAGAACTGGAAAGAAACATACTCTAAGGAGGAACGACTCTAGTACGATGATCAATGGAAATCACAGGATTGAACAAGGTGATAATAACTTATTCAATGATTCATTTTACCTCTTAGGCATTTGAGCAATTTATGCAATTCAAGATTTTAATATTTTAAACTAGTAATGTTTTCTAATTTACTTTATGCTAGTAATATCTCATAAGGAGGGGAGTAATGACCCATCAGTGTCATGGCTACATTTTTCTTTCTGCAATCCCTCTTTCAAATCCATTTTTTTGTCTATGTTTTTGTATGGAGAATAGAATAACAATACTGCTGCATATCATGTACTGTGTAAAACTAGGTATTGTATCATTTATTGTCTGATGAATATCATGGCCTTTTCATCAGAGGGAACAAATATCTTTAAAATATGCCTTCCTGTTCTCCATTATAGAAAAAATATTTATTCCGAAAGAAGCCATAGGTGTGAACTTGTCAGAACTACCTGTACAAGGTTGCATTAGGAATTATCACGTTTTCTTTCTTCTCGTACTCCATTATTAGAATTTATTTTGTCATGGAGTTCACTATAAATAGGATATTGTTTCAAAATAAGAGTTAAGCTATGATGTTTATACTTTATGTTTGATTTTATCAGGATCATTTCATGGGGCTCTTCTTTTCTATCTTGGATTGACAATGGGAATGGTCTCATCTTTTTTGGAAAATAAAAGGGAAACAGAAAAATTGAATAAGTTGTTGAAGCATAAGGAGAACCTGGTTCAAGATTTGCAAGAGGAACTTGAGATGAAGGATTCATTGACTGTGAAAGAGCTTGCTGTGGAGGATTATGAATCTCAAGACTATTCCTGTGATCATATGGCTGAGGACGAACCACTGAGTAAAATCGAAGCAGAGCTTGAAGCTGAACTGGAGAGGCTGGAATCAAACATGAACTCAACTAGATTTGAAGCTAAACTGTCCAATATAACGGAGGTAAGCATAGCAAGTCCATGCTTGCATCTTCCTTTTTGCATGTCATTAATTGTTAAATTAACGTGGGATTCTTAGATAGATGATTGCATTCTATTATCAGTACAATATGGAGACATTAAGCTAAAAGATTTTAATAAATTGGTCCCGTCCAAGTACCTCACCGGGAATTCACTTTTCATGTTTTATGTGATCACCATATGCTGCTGTAGATTTTCATTAGAGAGTAGATAAGGATTCCAAGATTTCCAGAAGCTCCAATTTTCAATGAGAATATGCGTTTCATTTCGTCATCTGTTAAACTTTATGCTACAGGAGCATATGGAGGGGAAGGCACATTCTTCAATTGAATTGCATGGCATTATGACAAACTGTTTCATTACATTTGTCCTTAACGAGTTTGTTGTTTTATGTGTAGAATTGAAAATTAAAATAAGCTGTCCTTGAGATTGTTGACTTCGTTTGTTTTGGAGTTGCAATGAACTTAGAGCAGTATGATCTTTAATCCTTCCAGATGTTGAATTTTGTGACGAGAAATAATGAAATATCTACCAAAGTATTATGGTAAAATCCTGTATGGATAGAGATTTTGTTTTCTCCCAAATTCAAAATCATTATTTATCCACGGACAGAGGAATCTAGCTATATGTTGGCGCCACCGTTTTTCATGTTTGTGTTGGATAAGCAATAGCTTGCCCTGCGCTATGTGATTATTCATTGGCATAGTGTGGTCAAAACATGAAATCTGGATAATGTCCAGTATAAAATATTTAAAATATACCTTTACCAAGAGTTGTAGTCGTTAAGTCAATGCTTGTCATTTGATTCATTTAACATAGTACATCATTCGTTTCTCTGTCGTATTCAATCTTCGGAGAAGATGGACCAAAGTTGCTGTTTCCCATATATGACATGTGTTGCCTCCACCGAGTCAATTGACAGCGGGAATGGCATGGAAAATGAGCATCAAGTTTATTTCTTTTGTGTCTAAATTGTATGTATTTTACATGCTCTATATGGCTACATTGCAGCTTGATCCAGATTTTGAATCAGATGATAACCAGTGGGGGTTGAAGGCTGACTTGTTTGATGCGAAGAAAGACACTAGGCCATATACAAATAGGGAGGGAATCTCCACTCCCTCGGCCCAGTATCCAGTCTCCCCCAGAGATTTAAGCTTGAGGCTATATGAAGTCATCCAATCAAGACTTGAAGAACGCGTGGTTGAACTCGAGACAGCACTCGCTAACAGCCAGAGGAAGAATATAATTGGGACTTCTTCCAGCCATGAAAGCCTGGTTCCTCAGAACGAGCAAAAGTCTGTCGTTTTAAATTTATCGGGGGAAACTCTGGCTGCATATACCAAATCATATGAGGAGTTAATGAAAGTAGAATCTGATGAAGAAGATTTTCCTTTTCCGTTTGAGGACAGAAACAGCCTTCAAGATACGCGGAAGAACAATGTCGATACGGTTCAAAATAGCACCTTGAACGTCTGCTTGGAATCTTCTAATGGATACATAGAACCGGAATTAAATGTTGGAAATTTGAAAATTTTTGATAGTATGAATGATGTTGTATCTGACAGTAGAGAGGAGATTGAAGACGCCGAGGAGGAGATGGAGAGATTAGTTGATAAGTCAAATTGTAGAGAAAGCAAGGCAGGGCTCTCCTGTAGTTTTGAATGTTCAAAAGGCATTATTGTCTACTGAGAAAATTTAATTTTCATGTATCAAACTAAGGGAATGATTTTGCAGGATACAAGAATTGAATAAGTGGATCGATTCTTTTAATTTCACATCCACTATATTCAAACAACCAGCCTTAGTATTTTTTTCCCAATTGTTACAGTAAATCATTTGTATGATTTATTTCATCAACTTTCTTTTACATAATCTTCAGTACATTTATGTAAAAAATAGTTATTTGAAATAAAATAAAATATATCAACAATATAAATTGCTGTACTCCTCCATAAAAAGTATATAACTACCAGGAGTTGGTATAACGTGCTTAGACGAGGTCACGGTTTTGTTACTGTATAGTGTATACTATATTATTCAAGAAACTTTGGTGTTATCCTCATATTATTTAACATTCATTATTTCAAAGAAAAAGTTTGTTATTGTAATATTTATATTAATATCTCATCTAAATTCACGATCGGTCTCATTTTAGTTTATTATAAAAAAACTAAAATCACTTAACAATAATATATATAAATTTTTTACCCAAGAAAATTTTCTCATAGATACACACGCATGGCCGAGTATACTGCTACTAGTTTATATAATATTTTCATATAGGAGCCCAACTAGACTAGATTATTGGATCAGTTATTTTAAGAAGCCCGATAGCCCAAGTTTCTTTAATGGGCTTTTGAACAAAACATACGCGATTGCTATAAATTGGTCATCTTCTTCATTGTCTAGGGTTTGCAGAAATCCTTCGACCGATATTGTGCCTTCAGCAATGGTAAGTTATCTTTCCTTTAGCTTTATTCCGATCTAAACACGGTTTCGATATGGTATTTGCTCTTGAGATTCGTTTATTTTCCTACGAGATTGTTTCAGGTTGCTGTATTGGTGAATTTTTATATAGATCTTAAGTTGATGGATTATTTTATAATGGGTGTCATCTAGTTATTTCTACACTGGAGTTCATACTCCGAACAATCCAGATATAAGATCTCTTTATTATATCATGTGGCACATTGTTGTAGTTCTTAGTTTGTCCGAATTTGATTGGAAAAATTAACTGGTTTTTGGTTTAAGAAATTTGTTATTTTCACAATTTAACTAGAATACGGGATTTTGATTTTACTCAATGGGATAGATATATTAGTTGGACTGATTTCTCAGAATTTTGGTTGTTGTTAGAGTTCAATAACTTTTTTTGTAGCTGTTCGATTACTTGTTTATGTTTATTTTCGATTACTTGTTTATGTTTATTTTTGAGAATTTTAGTTTACTTCATTGAAGTCTGTTGTCAGTAATCCTTGAATTATTCACTGATTGATCTGTACCCAGGATGCACTTATGGTGTTGTATTGTTTGTCCTTGTATCACGCCAGCTTTACCTTATTTTCTCTTCATGGACACAGTTTTGCTTCTTTGTAATTTCAAAATTTTGAACTCCGATTCATGGCTTATATAGTTCTTTTTTGGCTCGTTTCCCCTGTGATTGATGCACATAATTCAGTAAATCCATTTAATATGTCAATGCGTTGTTTCTTAAGTTTCTTATTATCATGGAGTTGTGTCTGATTTTTGAATCTTTTAGGTGAACGTACCCAAGACGAAGAAGACCTACTGCAAATCAAAGGAGTGCAAAAAGCACACCTTGCATAAGGTTACCCAGTATAAGAAGGGAAAGGATAGCTTAGCTGCTCAGGGAAAGCGTCGATATGATCGAAAGCAGTCAGGTTATGGTGGGCAGACCAAGCCTGTCTTCCACAAGAAGGTGCTAATTTTTTTTATTGTACTTAACTCGTGAAAAGATGTCATGTTAGATTATCTACTGAACATTTAACATTTTTACTGTCATACATTGTTACTTGCATTTTTTGGGTGTATATAGCTCAAGTTTCTTTCTTGGTCAGGCAAAAACAACCAAGAAGATCGTGTTGAGATTGCAATGTCAAGGTTGCAAACATGTCTCCCAGCACGCTATCAAGGTTAGCTACTCTTTTGTTTGTTCACATACTGCCTTTTTAAATTTATGCCACCCAACCACCACATCTTTTAATTCCATGGAAACCTTATACTTTGTTTGACATTCGCAGAGGTGCAAGCACTTTGAGATCGGTGGAGACAAGAAAGGGAAAGGAACTTCCCTTTTCTAAGCACACCCCTGGGCTGCAAATTGTGGTGCTTCGGGTTTTGGCTCTGTTTTCTGGACACTCATTTGAACTTTTGTTATTCGCTCCGTTTCAGATTTAACATTAGATTGAGAAAAAGACACCATTAAGGATCATCGTGGCTATTATGCATTTTGTCATTTATTTTATATTTTCGATTTTGAGGTTATCCCAATTTTTATGTATTCACTGTTCCTTTCCTATATGCGCAGTTAAATTGATTCAATGAGCTTAGTTATTGGTAATTACAACTTAATGATTTAGTTTAAGAAGTTAAGTGACAAAGGATCTTTGCCTAGTCTACGTTAAGTTAGTGAATGTTTGATTTTAATTGAAGAAAAACTTTATTTTTTACACTGGTGACTCAAAATGTATTTAAAACTTATATACAAGTTTTGGAATCTCGTTTTAATATGAAGCTGTTCGATTGGAACGGCTACGATAATCCAGATTAATGAAAGGCTACGTTCCGAATCTAAGGTGTGGGATTTCTAACTTAATCCTAAGAAACTTCTCCTAAAAATTATTTCAATTTTCTGGAAATCTAATGAACATATTCATGTTATTTAAGAAAAACATGCTGTCATTGAATTGCTACCTTCTTCAGTATAATTGTTATTTCGATTTATTTTTCCCTGTTCACAAAGATAATTCTATTCATATTTCATTCTGAAATTTCAAATATTTGTTAATAAAAAAATTAGTAAATTCTGCCAGGGAATTGTAGTGATAATAACAAATATTTTTATGAAAACATTAGTAACATTATTATTTCCAATACTAATTTCTCAAAATAAATTTAAAAGATCAAAACCGAATCGTCCTTGCTACTTATGAGCACCGAGAAATTTTTAAATTTTAAATTGGAAAAAAACCTTTTCACAACGGTATTGAGGATTTCAGGTAGCATTCACCGCTCACCAGTCTCTCGAGTATTTCGGGGGCTGGACGTATCATCTAGAGTAAGCGAATGGAAAATATTGTAAACCTTTTCTCCATTTATCATCATTAAGACCAATATTATCTCATACCTGTTCTCTCTCTTGCAATTGCAGTATAAAATTTATCGAGATAATAGATGATTCAAACGAATTCTGGTTTTACTCGCGGAAGTTATATTTAAGAACGATGGGTCGAGGAGTTAGTAGTGGTGGAGGGCAGAGTTCATTGGAGTAACTCATGCAATTCGTATAAGTCTCGGCATTCAAAATTCACAAAATTCCCAGAATTTACCCACAGCTTGGTTTCGATTCATGGGTCCAAGAATGTGAAATCTATTGACAGGGATTGCAGTAAGTCATTTCCTTCTCCCGTGGCGTGACCGTCCGTGAAATGATAATAAAACTGGAACGGAGTCCCCCACGACGATCGTTACTGCGAACCATGGTCACCATGGAGTCTTTTATGTATTGGTTAGTTTCATACACATTTGAAATTGGTGTATACTGGACAAAGCCTTCCTATCTAATGGTCACTGCCCATGACAGTTTGGTGGTGATTAGTATAAATTTGATTCTTGAATTTGATATTTGATTCTCTTGTTTGATGTCCATCAATCCAAGTAGAACATCCACCACAATTTGTGACAGTGTTATGCTGTTAGATTTTGTTTCACATGTAAAGGGTTGTTCTCTTGCGACAGGATCTACCGTCAACTAAGGCACTTTTAAAAAATGTGATGGGATTTTTGCTTTCACAAAGTTATAGAAGAAAAACTCATCATTTTTTCTAAAGATTGCAAACACTATATATAGCACATTCTTATTATCAATCATTTTTAATATTATGAAGTATTCAACACTATTTTCATTTGAATTAGAATCCATGGTACGCTGATTCCTGCAAATGAAAAAATAAATTTTACAAGTATCTGTATATCACGTGCAAATTAAAAAATAATTTTCACAAGTATCTGTATGTCATGGATACTGAATTACTGATGCATCATGCAAGAAACGAAAAGCGTGGACAAAGACATGGTTATATGTCATTAATGCTGAAGCCAAAGAGCTATTAAAAAGGGTTTCAGATTTTCAATACTGCATAATGTCTAAGCTGTAAAAATTTCAAGTTCCACGTGAAACCAAAGAGATGAGGAAAGGTAAATCAAACTAAGGCGACCGATTTAATAAATCCAATTTGAGGTGCCAATTAGAAGCGCCCGAAACGTCCCCTTTTATTACGAGCCCATGCTATGGCTGCAACCGTAGCCCCACCCAAATGGGCAGATCCAGAGATTTGGCTATCTCCCTGAAAAGTTGAAGCTGGCATGAATTTCTAATTTCTAACAAGTAACAGTAAAATAACTCAAAATGATGAGTGAGATTTGCGCTGTAATAAAACGAAAATATATGCTAAATGATTGCCGAGAGTAAAACGCAAATATATGCTAAATGATTGCCGAGAGTTGGAAATGCAATGCTCATCTAATCTAGAATTTTCAAGCTGTGGTTGTCTTTAGTTATTTGCTTTATTGAAAAAATATAGAATACAACAGTGGAAACACCATCCAGCATGTCCATAAAAGATTCAACAGAACATACCTCTAGTATTCTCAACATATCTTGGCCAATGATAAAGATTCCCTATAAAGAGTGAAGAGAATCAGAAAAAATTTGCTCTTTACAGCTATTACTAATACTTGCGCAAAAAGACAAGTGTAACATTACCAGCAACACAGCTGGGACAGGGATTATGAAATCAATATATAATGTCTTTCTCGGATAGAGAAATATATCGAGCAGCAATATCGCATTTACTGCGCCACTAGCGCCCTAAAAGCATTGGCAGAATCATCAGAACACACACATACAAAAGGAAAAGAATATATGACGAAATAATGAAAAACTTGCTGAAGATAGGAAAAGAGTTGAAGTTCAAGCATTTCTCAGGGAAAATAATAAAAAAGCAACTCTTTTTTGGTGGATGAATTATTATACGAAAAAAATCTCTCCTTCAGCTATTAATAGCCAATGGTAATGCATTTGGCATATGAAATGAATACAGAAATGGGAAGGTTCATGGATTGACATCTTAGACTTCTTTAAAATGGGAAAGTTCATAGATCTCCCACCCCCATGCATCGTAAATGCTGCTGCATTTCATGAACTTCTAGGAGGCAACACATGCGCTCCTTGAATGGATAAGTGTTATATAGACAAGCCTTTGAGGGGATAACTTCATGAAGCATTATGTTTTTTGGAAAGAGAATTTCTGTCCATGAGGGAAATATCAGAACCTTTGCATGGCGCAAGATGTGTTTGTTGAGGCTGTAACAATTTGGATGTGGCGTGTGTGTGTGTGTGAGATTACTATTTTCCTCTGATTTGTTAGTCCTACAAATCAAATCTAAATTAAGATAAAATGCAGGACTTAGCTGAAACTCGCAAGCTATAATTTCACTGATAACTACTTCAAGTTCACCTGAGGACCTTTTCTGAGTTCTGACAATATGGTAAGCATTACCACATAAAAAGGTACACATTAAACTAAAAGAGGGTAAGCAAACAGGATCAAAATAGACTAGGAGATGCTTACCAATCCTGGAACTTTTGATAGGTCCATTCCTGGAAATTGGCTTCTCTGCAGATAGCAAAGTAAGCAATGACAATCAGTACACAGAAAGTCAAAAAACATGGTATATTGAAGTTTCATTCACTATGAATGAAAAACATTTTATATCATGAAATGACTGTTGAACAGCATTTCACAATCAAAGAAATACCTAAAGCCATTAAGCATGGACAAAGGTGCTTTTCACCTTTTTCTGCGGGGTCTGCTATCCCTAGTGACTAAATGTAAAACCTACCGAAATGGTTTTATGATCAATTTGCACGGATAGATAGAAAGTAAGAAGAAAATTTACAACCACCCAAACAAAATGAGCAACACAACCATAATTTTGCAATTTGAATTGGAAAGGGTATGAGGACCAAACACAACCAAAGCTTTACATTCCCATTATTCATTGTGGTAATGTGATTCAGATAACGAAGAAACAACCTTTTAATGGAAGGATTTAATTTAAAATATGAAACATTGGCGTTCTTCATTTCCAGGGAAACAAAATATTTTACCTGGTATAACGGAGCTATGAAGGCATTATATACCAAATAAAAGACTGAGCCAGCAAGTGCTCCAGTGAGATACAACTTTAACAAATATTCAGGTCCAAAAGTTCTTCCAATCTACGCAAAAAAGAAAATAACAACATTGATTTACACATATTCACATATAATAAGATGCTAATATAATACATTTACTTTGTAATCAAGCATATGTAAATTAATGGATCCTAACAACTTTTTTAACAAACGTTACGCCAATTCTGTCTACCAAGTGTGTAGCCATCAGGGTATATCAATACAAAAATAAAAGAAATTTATAAGAACTATGATCTTACGCTCAATCCAAAAAAGTAGAGGCCGGCCATATTAGAAACCAGATGCCACGTGTCTCTATGACTGAACGCAGAGGTTACCAATGTGTGAAACCGACCACTTGTGAAATTGTCAACTGATATCTGAGCAAAAGAAAACAAGGCAGGAACTCTTATATTTGTTTCAAGTGGTATCTAACTTTCTATAAATTCTCACAATATAAACGCTCACCACAAAATTCTTCAACATGAATTGAGGGCTTGCAATTCTCCATAACATAAAAACAGCGACATTTGTTATGATCAAGCCTATCACAACTCCATCAGGTGTGAGCCTTCTAAAAACTGATTTCCTAGAAAAATGAAAAGAGACACAGTTTTCTTGCATTCGTATTTCTCTCACTTTCGAAGCTTGAATCTCAATGAATTGTGTGAGTTCTAGTGTTTTGCACAGTGAGACTTCATAGATTACCATGAATAATTCACCACAAAACTTCAGCAATTAAGTAAATAAAAAAAATTAGGAGAAGATGCTCCAGCTATTTGTTTGAAAAAGAAACAGGATGAGAGAGATCAGGAAGCATTTAACCAACTGCCTTTGGTTTTGCACTAAAAAGGGATGAAACTGCTTAGGTTTTTTTTATCAGAAAGTAAAATGGTGTTTTTGTAACTCTGCAATCTTCTTTCAATAGGAAAGATTTGTGCTTCAGGACATCATTAGGTATATGAGCCTGCTCTCAAAATTCAATATTAGCATTTGATGTCATGCGAGGTGAATCAAACAACTATATTCGATAATTCATAATAAATACATAAATGAAGTCAAAATGTCACGTATTAAAGAACAAGCAGCAGTTCATGATGCATCAACCCCTGAAATTCTGTCTTGTATGTTGATATCTCGAAGTTATACTAGAACGTAAGGTTCAGCATCCAGATATATGTTATGAATCCCAAAGATACACGCATAGGTTAGATAGACCAAAGCCCATTATAACCCGGGCATATAAAAGAGGGGTGGGGGGGGGGGGGGCTGGGGGAGGCGAGGTTGATAAGTGAGAGAGAAATGAAGGAGATGGTTAGGGAAGGATATGCTTTCTGATAATATCTAGCCTGGCCAAGGGGTCACAGGGTATCATCCCTAGGTTTTGTGTGTCTGTAATATATACATAAAATGGAAATGAAAACTATACTCTTTAGTTACCTTTGAATTCTTCATTTTTTTCTTTCACACGTGTTTTGTAGTTGTGATTATATCATAACAATTGGTCCGACCTGCCGGAGCCATTCTACCGAGCAAGGATGGCAACTACATGTTTGAATTCCAAGTTGGAGGTTCTCGAGAAAGCGGTTAGCGTGGTACAAGGTAACATGAGCGAAATTCAGGAACATATCGGTAGCTTAACCAAGGCATTGGCCGGGATGGCGGAGTCGCAAGCGAGGATGGAGGAGGCGCGGTGAGGATGGAACAATGGGTAAACACCGAGAAGGGAGAAGGGGGAGGATATATGCCAGGAAAGGGAAATCAGAGAGGAGAGGACGGGCATAATGTGCATCAGAATGAGGAGGAGGAGACCAGGGGTTGAAGGAGATAGAGTATCTAGGTCATGTGATATCCGGGGAGGGCGTAGAAGTGGATAAGAGGAAGGTAGAGAGTGTGGAATCCTGGCCCACTCCAACTAACATCAAAGGGCTCAGGGGGTTTTAAGGGCTGTCGGGGTATTATAGGAAATTCATTCGAGCCTACAGCAAGATCGCCAAGCCGCTCACAGATTTATTGAAGAAGGGCAATTTTGGGTGGAATCTTGAAGCCAACAGGGCCTTCGTGGAGCTCAAAGGGAAACTCGTGACAGCCCCGGCGTTGAAACTCCCAAATTTTGAAAGAGATTTGAGGTCGAATGTGATGCATCGGGCGGGGGATCGGAGCTATCTTAGCTCAAGAGGGCAGACCCATAGCATTTTTCAGCAAAGCTTTAGCTGATGGATCGGTAACCAAGTCCACTTACGAAAAGGAGCTAATGGCGCTAGTATTGGCAGTACAGCACTGGAGGCCATATCTTCTCAGCCGGAAATTTGTAGTATTGACTGATCACAAGGCCCTTAAGAATCTTTTATAGCAGCGGATCACGACCCCAGACCAGCAACAATGGTTGTCGAAGTTGATGGGGTTTGAGTTTCAGATCAAATACAAAGCAGGGTCATTAAATGGAGTTGCCGATGCATTATCCGGTCGTCTTGAAACTGAGATCAACAGCATTTCAGTACCTCAGTGGGTAGAGACGGATGAGATCAAGGAGGCAATAATGAAGAACCCAAAACTGAACGAGATTATCACAAGGCTGCATAAGGAAGATCTATCGAACTCCCCTTATGTGATGCTTCATGGGATCCTGCTGTACAAAGGGAAGTTGGTGCTACCTCCGGAGTTGAACTGGACTACCCAAATCATGGAGGAATGCCACGGTTCGGACAAAGGGGGACACGCTGGTGCCTTTAGGACACTAAGGCGCATCGCTAACAGTTTTTTTTGGAGGGGGATGAAGAAGGGTCAATTCCAGAACAAATATGGGAAGACATATCAATGAACTTCATCGCCGGGTTACCTAAATAAAGAGGATTTGAAGTCATATTTGTGGTGGTGGGTCGGTTATCTAAGTATAGTCATTTTATCCTGCTGAAACACCCTTACACAACCCAGATAGTAACGGAAAAATTTGTTAAGAAAATGGTACTTCTTCACGGGGTTCCAAGATAGTGATCGAGATGCAATCTTTATGAGTGTTTTTTGGAATGAAATATTCGACTGCAGGGCACCAAATTAGCTATGAGCTCAGCTTACAACCCGGAATCCGATGGGAAAACTGAAGATTTGAATCGGTGTGTGGAGACATATTCGCGTTGTTTCACATCCGAGCAGCTTCGATGTTGGAGCAATTGGGCATTGGGCAGAGTATTGGTACAACACTTCATACCAAACAGCCCGGGAATGTAACCCTTCGAGGAAGTTTATGGGTGCAAGCCTCCCTTGATCACAAGATTTCTTCCATGAGAGTCGAAGGTGGCCCAACGGGTGGGCAACGTTGCTTATAAACTACGGTTGTTGTAGGTTCACGCATTCATCCAGTATTCCATGCATCTCAACTTAAGAAAGCAATGGGAAAGGTGAAACAAGCCTTGAATTTACCAATGGATTTAGAGCATGTTCTGACATTTAGCTATGAGCCACTCAGGGTGTTGGCTCAAAGACACAAGAAACAGGCTGGCACATTGATACCCCAATGTTGGAACAATGGAATGGCAAACCAATGGAAGAGGCGACGTGGGAAGATGCAGAAGATTTCTCCTTACAATTTCCACATACCAGCCTTGAGGACAAGGCTGGGGTTGAGGGGGAGGGTATTGTTATGGTTCCCAGAGATACAGATATAGGTTTAGATAAATATGTTGATAGACCAAAGCCCATTATAACCTGGATATAAGAGAAGGTCGAGGGCCCATCAGGGGGGAGAGAGGTTGATAAGTGAGAGACAAGTGAAGGAGACGGTTAGGGAAGAATATGCTTTTTGTTAGTATCTAGCCTGGCTAAAGGGTCACGGGGTACATCCTGGGTTTTGTGTTCTATGTAATCAATATATAAAAATGAAAATGAAAAGTATTCTCTTCAGTTACCTTTGAATTCTTCATTATTTCTTTCACACGTTGTTCTGTAGTTGTGATTATATCATAACAACATCACATCAATATACTACTTCACACAAACAAATAAATATTTTTAAATACCAAGCCATCAAAGAAATTAACTCAGAATAGTTCTTATGAGGTCATGGGGGGTGAATATTGGACAATGAAAAATATGTAATATTTTTAGGACAAGATAGGTAAACCATGCCAACAACCATTGAAGATAAGTTCTCCATCTCCAGGCATGGGGATATATTATTACTTTTTTAAATACGGCCTCATGGAGGCAATGGTAAAGGATCCCATCCATAGAATTAAAGATCAGATTCAGCAATGAACCACCTTTGACAATTAGCATGGAAGAATAAACATCTCGCATCCACTTACAATATTTGACCACATTCTCTGAAATATTTTTCAAGTCAGATGCACGCCTAAAGAAATTTACTAGTTCACAGACGGCAAGCTTATGGATTCCTTGAAACTAATCTGCCACCCAAGACACAATAAAACAAAGATCTTCTTTTCTTATTTAGGAAGGTGGAACGAAGCTGTAGGATTAATGATTAATTTAATAAAATCACTTTTCTTCAATTGTATCATGAATAATATGTATATACCACATATTCATTTTTCACTTATGCTCGCATGATTGGGAGCTCTGGAAACGTGTTGAAACATCGTGATAGACAACATTTCTTACATTGCTCTTTCCAGCACCTTGCCTGTGGCAACCGATCAAAAAAGGTAAAGAAGGAAAGACAGAACCAACGAACGCGCATGGTTGAAGTAAAGAAAGTGCAAAGAAAAATTACCAGCCACGGTACTGGGAATCAAACGAATGAAAACATCTTCTCGGGTGAATCTGAACTGTACCATTGACAAGACCTTTGCTTTGCCCCAAAAGGGTGCTTGAGAAAATCCTCCTGGAAAGAACTGGGCTTGATAAAAACCCATTTCGAATTCCCCCTTTTACTCCATTAAGATCGGGTATTTTCCATATTGGAGACCGAGAAAATGATTGCTGGTACAATGATGGGTTGGCGTTGCTTTTCAGTATGGATGAAATGAAGGAATTTCGGGATATTGAGTCGCTGCTGGCATTTCTGGAGATTTTGCAAATAAGCTTGACAGAGAGTTGCCTCTGCATTTCTCAATTGCTTGCTTAAAGACTCGGATTTTCAGATTTCTTGATCATATATTCCGTACAGGGAAATGCATTTCTTGTTGGCCAGGAGAAATGATACTCTCGTGTTCCTTGTTCCTGGCTTGTTCAGCAGGTTTCAGCTACAAGTCCTAACCTTCTATGATTCTAAGATGAGAAAATTCGATTAGAAATATAACAGAATCACCTCCATCGGTCTAGGATTTGGTAAGAACATAGGGTTATACTAATCATATGTAGTCCCGATAAAAAAAAAAAAAATAGATTAAAAAAAATTAAAATAAAAAGTTAATGAAGTTGAATGACACTAGAGCATATATGTGTATATATATATATATAAATCTGATATTTTGCACAACTAATTTCTTTACCTACTTCCTCGACTACTACATGGCACAATGTGATTGGTTTTAATTTTATTAAAAACATAACAAAAATGCTGAACTTAAATGTTGATCCATTCACATGGTGACACGTGATAATCGGGGAAGGAGGTGGGGAAATTAGTTGTGCAGGATATCAGATCCGTATATATATATATAAAGCTGATACTGTTGGCACCCAGTGTGAGCATCTTTGTAGGCACCCAGGTGAAACCCGACGCCATGTTTTACTTATGTGGTATACTCACGTAAAACACGATGTCGGATTTTACATAGCCCACAAAGACGCTCACACAGGATGCTCTATCAAATTTCTATATATATATTTTCTGTATAGGTCAGACATCACTTGACTCATACCAGTTTTAAATCGAGTGTATGCGCGGATAGACAGGAATCCGAAGGAGATGACTTATATAACATATCGACCTTAAAACATACTCCATAATATTTTAGTGGAAAATATGTTCCACATGAAAATCGAACCCGTGAAGTCGGAGAGGAGAATCTAATATCACCCCCAAATCTTATCAACTCACATGTAGGGATGGCAACGGGGCAGGGCGGGGCCGGTTTTGCCATTACCATCCCCACCCCGAGTAATTCAGGGATCCTCATCCCCGCGGGGATCGGTTCGATGACGGGGATCCACATCCGCGCATCTAATATTATATGTATAGTATTTATTAATCTATATTATTAATACATACATATTTCTAATCGTATACTATATATATACTATTACATATTATTATTACTCAATAACATATTATTAAAGAACAATATGTATATACATATAAATGTTATTAGAGTATTACGTAGTTTAAAAAATTTTATTTATTAAATAATAATAGTAGTATTATTTTTATTATATAGATATATATATATACACATATTATCGGGGCGGGTTCGGGGATTTCGGGGATGGGGGTGCTATTATCATCCCCATCCGGCCATCCCCATTTGATTCGGGGATATAAAATATTCATCATTCCCGCCTCATTTCGGTTTTTCACCGCGTGCCTCCAAACCCGCGGAAAAAATTATCATCCATACTCACATGTGCTCCAGGGAATATATGTGTATACATATACACAAATATACGTGAGAGAGATGTCATATCTAAAGTTGGGTGGTAAGAGTACTTTTGGAAGTACAAAACACTCCGTCGATAACATTAGTACATGCTTAATATTAATTAATAGAATACTATTACGTATAAGATTGTTAAAACGTAACTATATATTTAATTATTTAAAAATATCAATTAAATCAATAGTTTAAACACCATTTGATATAAGTTAATAATAATTATTCAAATAAAAAACTATGAATTATTATATATATGTGTGTGTTGGGTTAAAAGTGTATGGACGATAGTAGTACTGCAATAAGTGATCTCCTAAAAGGTTCTCGAGTCAAACTGCTCACACCGTGTCGCTTCATTTTATTGTTTATGTGGACATCGATGGTAGGGAAACCGATAAAACTAATTTATAAGGATATGGACAGCACCAATATTTAGACATACATCTGTCTGAACTTATTTTCCTAACAACCCGATCCGAATGCATAACCCTATCACATTTATAAGGAAATAAAGTCATAATTTGGCTAACCATATCTTTTAGTATATTGATAAGCGTTTGATTCATTGTCCACATCATTAGATTTAAATTCTTATTCTTAAAGATACGGTAAATACAAAACGCATTTTATAAAAAAAATTGATTTTGGACATGTGCTGAAAAATTTATGGTCATATATATGGATTTGAAAATATTTGACTAGATTATAAGTTATCTAGTTTTTTCTAATATTATTTGGATTGATAGTTGGAATTCTCAAAGACAAATATATCGGTTTTTTCTCATTGTGATTTTCTTCGAAGAGTCATCAGAAGAAACTATTTAAAAGAAAAGAAAGAACCTAGAGAGGAAACCTACCTGGTTGTCCATTCTTTCATGTTCGACAAAGAAGAATGAAAGTTAGGTGTTGCCCATTTACTATAATATTTTATTTGTTTAGAAAATCAATATACCATTTATTCTAATAGTTTCTTTGTTTAGAAATACATATAAAACTCGAAATATTATATCTTATTACCTTTTAATCGAATTGCTATCATCTTACATGTGAAATCTATCAACCAAAATACTATTATTCTAGCATATAGATATCCACATATTTCCTCTTACTTTTCAAACAATTTTACCCCATGATGTTATTTCATGCAACTAAATCCATTCAAATTCGTCTACAAGATTAGAACTTTAATCCCAAAGTTCTAGCTGTCTAGCATGAGATTTGAGTCTCATCAAAGTCAATCTCCCCTCTGCCGTATACACTTTACGGATTCAAAAATTCAAACTCGCAAACTTTCGAAATACAAGTTGATTAAGCGGAGAGAAAATGGAGTCGAACGCTGGGATGGAGAGTAGTTTGGACGGAGAAAACACCAGTGACCCAACCATACGACGTCGTGTGGGGCTTCTTTACGATGACAGAATGTGCAAACACGAGAACCCAGATGATGAGTACCATCCGGAAAACCCAAATCGCATTCGTGTCATTTGGGACAAGCTTAATTCCTGTGGAATTTGTCAAAGGTGATTTTTGAAACCCGTTAGTTTAGCTAACACTATTTATTTTATTTTCAAGTTTCTGAGTGATCAGGTTTTCGACATGAAACAGTGAGGTGGTCTGTACGAGACCTTTTGTTTGTTTACTTTTTGTTTTTTGTGGGGTAGTTGACGGTTTACCCCAAATGGAGTTGAAAGAGTAATTTGTGGCATTCTACGGAAATTAGTTCTCGAGTATCGCAACTGATTGTGCCTTATTCTATGAATTGCGGCTTTGTGATGCAACATAAATTCATGTTGCTTGAAGCATAGTTTGATTTCTGCTTTTGCCTTAAGATACTTAGTTTTGCTGGAGCTTTGTAGTGGTCATGTGGCTGCTAAACCCATATTAGTTCGTGTCATGTTTTTTTCTCCCCATTAATCCTTTCGTTTTCCTCTAAAATCTCACCCACCCACTCACTTCTCACCTTTTCCATGGGCCGTCAGAAATTCACAATTTTGAAAGCAAAATTAGACAAAAGGAGGAATGCTTTAATTTCTATATATTTTTCTGCTCTAAATTTGGGTTATCACCCCATTAAAGATGTAAAATTACTAACTTTTGGCAGAATATGTATATTGATTTTTAGTGAAGCTATATTTGGCCTCTACAATGAAGTTAATATTTCTGTCCTCAATAAATAACTATTTTATCAACGCTTGCTGCTTGCAGATGTGTAATTCTGAAAGCAAAGGAAGTTGATGATAACTCTCTAGCATTGGTCCACGACAAAAGTCACATTGAGTTGATCAAGAATGTCAGTTCTAAATACCCAGGCCCAAGGAGAAACAGAATGGCTGCAAAATTTAACTCCATTTATTTCAATGATGGCTCATCGGAAGCTGCTTGCCTTGCTGCCGGTTCTGTTATAGAGGTATGACCCTTGGGATTGATCTTAAAAAAAATATTCCAAGATTCTTTTATTCTGTAGCTCGTACATTGTTCAAATGAGGCAAGAGAATGTATCTAACAATTGTGAGAAAGGACAATCAGTCGTCAGTAGATTTGATGTTTGGACCATCGATTATGTTACAGTACAGGATGTTTGAAATTTTATAAGGCCTCAAATCTGGGTTTTGTACTCCCTCTCCCGTAAACTATCTGAAGCAGAATCTTGAACTTTTTTTCAATTTAGGTTCAGTTGTTTGAGTTTTTCTTTTTCTTTTCCCTATAATACTGTTTTATTATCATTTATGCATATCATATGTTATATATTATATAGATACGTAAGTGGGTGAATCGCGTGATGCAATTTCGTTGTATATAGATAATTG
Organism: Dorcoceras hygrometricum; assembly: GCA_001598015.1. NCBI lineage: Eukaryota > Viridiplantae > Streptophyta > Magnoliopsida > Lamiales > Gesneriaceae > Dorcoceras > Dorcoceras hygrometricum. The sequence continues at coordinate 53,845 of KV005017.1, forward strand.
TCAGTTATTGCTTTTTTGAGGTGCGTCTCCTATTTCATGAAAACATTTTTGTACCTTGTTTTCGTAGGTTGCAGAGAAAGTTGCTAGGGGGGAATTGGATTCTGGATTTGCAATTGTTAGGCCTCCTGGACATCATGCCGAGAAAACTGAACCAATGGGATTTTGTCTTTACAACAATGTGGCTGTTGCTACAAGTCATCTATTGAATGATAAAGTGAGACTGGTTTAGTTTTTATGTATTAGTTTTTGTTATTTTTGAGAATATATCCTTCCAAAACCTTTTATCAGTATGATTCGACTCATTTGTGTAATTCATTAATATTGTAGCCGGAGTTTGGTATCAGCAAAATTCTGATTGTTGATTGGGATGTACATCATGGAAATGGAACTCAAAATATGTTCTACAATGATCCTCGAGTACTCTTCTTCTCTGTGCATAGGTCTGTATGCTGGAATTTTCAATCCCAGTTTCGGGATTTGACTATTTGTTCAAAGCATTAGATGTGGGAATGGCATACTATATGCTGCAGTGGATACTTACTACATCCTTATCATCTATTGCTATATTTCTCAAGAACTGACAGTTATTACTTGTCCTGTCAGGAGCCTTAATTTAATATCATTGTTCATTTCACTCTTGGCAATATACTCATACGCATTTTCTTATTGGTTCTATATACTCAGCCAATCAGAGATTATATTGCTTAAATGATGGTTCTGATATGGTGATATTATTTGAATTTCTATTTCAATTAGGCATGAATTTGGAAGTTTCTATCCAGCCAGTGATGACGGATCATATTTCATGATTGGAGAAGGACCTGGTTCCGGATACAACATTAATGTTCCATGGGAGAACGGGATGTGTGGAGATGCTGACTATCTTGCTGTTTGGGATCATATATTGATTCCTGTTGTCAAGGAATTCAATCCTGAATTGATACTTATCTCAGCTGGATTTGATGCAGGTTAACTTAAAAATTGACTTCTCATTCATTAATGATCTCTTGTACACTTCTTACTCCTTTTTCTGTGTTGCTTTCATGTTTTGAAACACCACACTCAATAAATTGACTTATCAGAATTGTCATCTATGATTTTACAACGTTAGGAAGTATACACTCTCATTGGAATTCTCCTAAAAGAATCATGGAATTTTGCATTTGACTTACAGAAAGGGACTAGATGTGCTGTATTGTTACCTTTTACTTTATATAAGTTATAGTTCTTTTTTTTACATAACTGAAGTTCGTATTTATGTTAACTTAATAAAAGTGTATGACACAAAGGTGGCATCCAACCTCTCCGCATGGATAAAGCTACTTTTTTAAGTTTCAGGTGAGAAATTATCCTTTTTTTTCACTGTGAGATATGACAATTTAATATGAACTGTATTGCACATAAAAAGAAATTCAAAGAGCAAAATATTTATTTCCCTTTATGATTTTTAAGTGAATACATTGACACACTCTGATGTATTCGAAATATGAGCTACACATGGTCTAAGCTTGAGTTCTAAGTTCCTGGTTAAACATGTATAGGAATAGATTACATAGGTTCTTGTTCGCATTCCTTTTGTCATGCGACTCATACCACCTGACAAAAGGTGTATCCTTTTCCTACTCACTTTTACATCAGAGTTCCTTGATATGTTGTGTGATCTTTCCATAAAATATCTGCGGTTTCATGATTTTCTGCTTGTAATGGTTATTATACAGCCATAGGTGATCCTCTTGGGGGCTGCCGAGTTAGTCCATATGGATACTCGATCATGCTCGACAAGGTTAGCACTTGAACAGTTGTCATCTGAATTAATCAGTGAATAGTTCTTGCACGCCCTCTCTTTTTAGTCTATGATCTGAGTATTAATTGTATTTTCTGAGATACCTTCTGCAGTTGATGGAGTTTGCAGGAGGGAAAATTGTCTTGGCACTTGAAGGTGGATATAATCTGAACTCGTTGGCAAATTCAGCCCAAGCTTGTGTTGAAGTATTGCTACAACACAAGCCTATAAGTGGGTCCTTGGAGGCTTATCCGCTTGAGTCTACTTGGCGTGTGATACAGGCAGTAAGTGTTTGTTCAGATTAAAAAAATCAATAATTGGTTATGAATTTTATATTTCCAAAATTTTAGGTGCTACTTGCTTCATTTGATTTGTTTTTTCTTATAACTTATGAGCTTGGCTTTATGATTTTTTAAGGCGAAGCTCAGCAATTTTATTTTTATCTCAGGTACGCCAAGAATTAAGTGAATACTGGCCAACCCTTGCTGCAAATTTGACTGATGCGGTTAAAAGTAGGAGAACATCTTATATCAAGGTTAGACTTTCTTTACCTTCATTGTCGATTATTTCTTTTAAACATTATTTGCTATTTCAGCATGTAGCTAAAGTGATGCATTAAGCAACAATTTCTCTATGCATTAGCCAGTATTAGCTTATTGAAAGATTCTCCCTTTTTGTCATTATCCTTGCCATTCGTCGATCACGAAACAGAGATACTTTTACTCTGATCGTCCATTATCATCATCACAGAGTCTTCTTCTAACATTCTGATTTTACAGATCTCAAGCTCTGATTCTGAGGCCGAGAATGAGAATAGTCTGCACACTGTTACTGCAGAACTTAATGTCGTGGAGGATGTTGTACAACCTTTTCTGAACCTTAAAGTAAATGAAGATGGTCAAGGTAGTAACATGTAAATACTTTTTCCATGTCAAAAAGACTGCTTATGTAGATGAAATTTTCCGTACACAGATAAAGAAGCTGTTACAGTGCCTTCTTGGAGATCAGAACTTTCAAAAATAGACATTTGGTATGCTACTTACGGATCGAACATGAATGCATCAAGGTTACGTTGCTATATCGAAGGTGGACAGGTAGAGTAGGACTCCACTTGTTTTGAGTCCCTTTTTTGAGAACTAAAAATGTCTTGCTTGGGGTAGACTAATCGTTGTATTTTTAATAGAGTTGCTCATAGGTTGAATTTGCTTTTCCTAGTTTGTTTCACATGGTGTGCTTGATTTCCAGATAGAAGGAATGCGAAGACCGTGTGTTGGAGCAGTGAACAAAAGTCCGTGGAAAGAGATTATGTGGAAAACTTTCCCTCATCGATTATTCTTTGCCCGTGATTATAATGCTACATGGGGTGCGGGAGGTGTTGCTTTTCTGCATCCGGAAAGTAATTTTCAGGAGAAAACTTACATGTGTCTGTACAAAATATCGTACGTATTTCCACTTATATTTTAAGCCATTTTATGTGGAATCATCAAACCTTCAAAGAGATTTTACAATACTAGTCCTTATCCCTCTCGATCTTCAACTGCAATCTGTGAATTCATATGTGATAGAGTGCATTAGGTACTTGATCCTGCAGTTCTGTAGATGTTTTTGTATTCCGGCGTTTAGATTCTAACAAGCAAATTATTCGCTGGATTTTGCAGGCTTGAACAATTTAACGATGTGTTTAAGCAGGAAAATATATCCAGCTATGACATGAGTCAGCCGCTATTTGATCTTACGGCTTTGGAAACTATAGAATCCAAGAAGTGCATTTTGGTGGAGCTTGTTAAGGTATGAGGTGTAGGTCCTGTAAGCTACCTAGGGGACTAGGTCAACATTTATACTTTCATTCCAATTGTTTGATTACACTTCTATATTCATGCCGTCTATGAACATATTTGCTTTCGTCATCAATTTTTCATTTTCTTTTGACTCAGAGAGGCTGGTATCATAATGTCGTCTACTTGGGAAAGGAGAATGACATTCCTATTCTGACTATGACGTAAGTATTTGTACCTTTAATATCTTTTGTGCATCTTCATAATTTATCGGGTCACTAGCTTGAACCATCGCAGTTCGTTTCTTACATCTATCATATGGTTCTGAATTCAGGTGCACACTTTCAGACATTGACAATTTCATATCTGGTGTGTTTCCCATCAATCCACCCCGCAAAGAGTACGCAACTATGTTGGTAAAAGGATTGGTAGAAGGAAATCAACTCACAGAAAAGGAAGCCTTGGATTACATTAAGGAAGCATCCACCAAACCACTGTGATTTCATTCAGTACCTCACTGGTTAAATTTTTATTCTTGCCTATTTTGTTAGCTTTTGCCGCTATTTGAAATGCCATCATCCGTAGGATGGACATTGATCTTGAGCTAAATTTCATGAATTAGGCCATTTTCTGTCGTTGCTGCTTGGACAGTAACCTCCTGGATCTTATAACTTATCCTGTATATAGATGCGTATAGGAATGGAAGCTTTCTATCTGTGACAAATTAAGTTTCACATCTCTACTTCTTTATCCCTCAGATTCAAATACCGTGAATTGATGAAAAATAGTAACTTATAGTATTTTCATAATTGAACCTGTCGACTTTCAACCGGTCGAAGAGGTTCAACCGGTTGTTGATCGGGTCGAACCTCCGGTTCGGAATCATTGGTTTGATAACTGAGAAGAAAATCTCGTCTCGATCTCTACTGGCTTCTATTGTGGAATTTGCGGCTAACAATAGAAATCAAACTAAAGATTCATTACAATTAGATGATACGCAACGAATTTGTCCTACGGTTTTCTCCACGTATAATTACTATTATGTTTTTTCCATTGCATAATGGAAATCAAATCATATAGTAAAAGACACAAAGGAGGTTATAGATTTTCTATAATGAGATTAAAAAAAGTGTTAGAATTGTCGTGAATAAGTAAAACTATCATTAAACATTGAAAAAACATATTATAAGCGTCTTAGAAATCGAAAGTCACACGAAAATAGGGACACCTACCTCGTAGCAACGACGAACAGTACATGGATGGAAGAGAACAACCACCAGAATTGCAGGTTTTTTTTTTTGATTAAAAAACAATTAAGATCATTGACTGCCCAGAAAATGCTGTAACTGAAAAAAATTAGTAAAACAGATGCACTTATTCAGAGGAGAAGACAAACAAAGAAGTAAAAATTATACGATAACAAATGATATGATTTATCTTTTATAGTCCAAATCATAACAACCATTTACGCAAATCATAACTCATCTCAATATATTTCATCTCACATGAGTTATTAACAAGGATTGCCTAAGTTTACAATACTATGTCATTCTCATTTCGTTGGATCGAATAATTTTATTTTAAATATGCTTACACACACGATGTTTCCGAGTGTGATTTATCATATATTGAGATGAAATATAAGAAGGGAAACTATATTTTTGGGTTTATATATTTATGTCTTCGTGATTATGGTGTTAAATTTTCTAAGTAGACTGTTATTTTCATTGGTTTTTTCTCCCATTTTAGTCAGTTTTTTTTTTCTACATGACATTTAGCGTCATATACTTCAATGATTATGAGACGCAAACCCCGTTAGCACTCCCCCGATGAAAACAAACTGAATTTGCCATAAATTGATAAAATACAAAATTAAAACTGCCAAAGAATGCAGTTTCCTAAGAAAACTGTTAGAATCAACAATGGAACCAGAGATTGATTTTGGAGTTGCGACTGGTCCTCTTCTTTCTTTCTTTCTTTCTTTTTTTCTTTTTCTTTAAACGACCGGTCGTCTTAAAGTTTGCTGGTTGAGATCTAAATGGATATTTTCTTGGAGAACTTGATGTTGTATACTTAACAATTCCACCAAGAATCTGGCAATAATCCCTGTACAGTGTCTTTATATAATGTGGTGAAAACCAAAAAACTGCTATCCGAAACTTACATCTTGCAATTGTGTAGGGGAAATGTTGAATATCATAGCCGACACTTCCTTCATACTCGGCCTTAGATGAGGACTCTCGGCAGTGCATCGTAGACCAATTTTGAGCAATTCACTCATCTCTCGAGCTCCATCTTCAAGGCCTGAAATCAACTTAGATACATCCTCTTCCTCTCCCACGAGCCTTTTGGCCCATTCAATCAAACTCTCTTCGCCACCATCAATGGCCTGTCGTCCAGTTGCTAGCTCCATTACCAGTACTCCGTAGCTATAAACATCCCCTTTTGTCGTTGCTTGCCATGTCTGTCCATATTCAGGTGCAACATATCCTATTGTTCCTGCCACCATTGTGCTCACATGTGTACCACCGGCATCCACCAATCGTGCTAGCCCGAAATCCGTGACGCGAGCCTTGCCATTCTTGTCAAGTAGCACGTTACTAGCTTTAACATCTCTGTGGAGTACACTAGGGAAGCACTCATGGTGTAGAAACACCAACGCTCTTGCAACGTCAAGAGCCACATCTATACGAGCCCTCCAGTCGAGCCTCACACGATCTGTTATGAGGCTTTCGAGGCTTCCCCCTTCCATGTACTCGTATACAAGTATTTTCTCCATCCCGTTTAGGCACCAACCATATAGTGTGACAAGATTTGGATGTGGCCACCCGAATCCGTTTCCACTCAACAGCTCCATTTCAGCTCTAAATTCCTTTTCACCTTCCGGGCCATCTGTTCTTAGCTTCTTTACTGCTATCTCCCTACCATCAGGTAATTTTCCTCTATAAACAACTCCAGATCCCCCTTTACCAATGATTCTGTCATCTGAGAAGTCTCGTGTAGCCTTCAAGATGTCATAATGTGTGAATGCCACTTTATCCAGTTGGATAACTTTCACCATGTTTGATTGTGAAGATGAAGTACTCGAGCTCGATGCTACTTCAGTTTGGTCACTTGAATCATGATACAGATATTTTGATTTGTTTTTCGAGTTTTTCATGAGGCTGCAAACCATTACTGATGCACAAACTAGAAAAGTAAGAGTAAGGGCAAAAGCCATCAAAAATGAACTTCGAGCTTTATTCTTCTTATCTCCTGCCATCACGCTTTCTGATGTTTGATTGATAGCGTTTTCAATAAACGGAGGAAGACGTAAAAGAGGATCACCAAGAAATGACCATTTATCAAAAGTTGCGAATTGACCTGTATCTGGTATAGCACCAGTTATATGTGGATTGTAGGATAAGTTAAACTGGTTCAAATTATTCAAGTGACTGAAGCTAGAAGGAAATGCACCCGAGAAATTGTTATACGACAAATCCAGGTTCTGTAAACAGTTGATGTTGCCAATCTGCCAAGGAATTTCTCCAGAGAAGGCATTTCTAGAAATGTTGAGAACTACTAGTGGCAAGTGTTCAATCTCTGAAGGAAGTTGGCCATTGAATTGATTGAATTCTAGATTCAGCAAACTGAAATTGATCATATTTCCAATCTCAACCGGGATTTCACCAGATAACTGGTTACCACTGAGCTGGACATATCCCGATATCCGATCAGCCCGTGTCTTGGAACCTGGCAAGCAGATTGAGAATACACCATACCCTTTTAGCAGCTTATCCCAAAGATTTCTGCAGCTTTTTCTTGTAAGAAGTTTGTACACAAAGCTAAATGGGGGATAATCTGCGGGAATCCACCTCCTCATAGCTAAGCATTCACCCGAGCCAGCAGCGATCTGATCATCATTTTGCCTATTGAACAGAAAGGTAGATGTCGCATTCATGCCAATTCTTGTCAACTGAGATGGAATCCGGCCTGAAAGTTGGTTGTTTGCAAGATTTAGCCATAACAAGCTGCTACAATTCCCTATTTCTTGTGGGATTTCACCTGTTAATAAATTATTGGCGAGCATCAACCACAGAAGGGAGCTTAAATTTCCTAAACTCGGGGGGATTGAGCCGTTTAACTTGTTGAAGGAAAGATCAAGAGCTTGAAGTCCCGTGAGATTTCCATACTCGAATGGTATATATCCGGTGAACTGATTATAGGCAAGAATCAAGAACTTTAAACTTGCCATTTGAGAAATTTCAACCGGCAATGACCCAGAGAACTTGTTGAAACTCAAGTCCAATCTAGAAATTCGGGGCAGATTAAGAATCCCAGAAGAGTATATTCCTCCAGTGTATGAATTGTTATGCAACAGGAGAAATTTCACTTGAGTCAATTCCCCAAATATCTTCTGTATATCTCCTCCAAAGCTGTTTCTGCTTAAATCAAGAAACTCCATGTTTCTAAGGTCCATTAAAGTTTCGGGCAAATCTCTTGAAAAATTGTTATTTCCCAAGTAAAGTGCTTTCAGATTAGGCAACGACCCCATTTCTTTCGGAATTCGCCCATAAAACTTATTCCCCCATAAATTTAACACCTCCAAATTCTTGCAGTTAGAAATTTCAGCAGGAAATTTTCCGTAAAACTCATTTTCAGACAACTCCAATACCCGAAGGCTGCAATTCCTGGTGAAAATCGAAGCGGGGACTGGACCTGAGAATCTGTTTTTTGCCAGTGAAAACTCTTCAATACGATCAAACCCGAGCAGCATATCTCCCTCCAGATGATTTACACTTAGATCAAGAAACTTCAGATTCTTACACTTCTCAAAGATTGCCTTCATGTCACCTGTCATATGGTTGCTGGAAACATTTGCAACTACCAGATTTTCGCAATTTCTTGGAACAGTTAACATAATATCAACCTCAATTCTATTAATGGACAGATCAAGAACCTCCAAATTACCAAGTCCAGTTAAGTTTAGCTCCCCTTGAATGATATTATGTGACAAATTCAAGAACCTAAGATTCTCACACCGTCCTAAATCCTCGGGTATGGCTCCTCCTATCGTGTTTCCTGATAAATCGAGATACATTAGTTCGGTTAAAGCAGAGAAGTTACTGAATACTTCTCCATATATATTGCTTCGGAAAAGGTTGATCCCAACCACACGATTCATGGTTTCATTGCAAGAAATTCCAGGCCAAATGCAAGGGGATGAATCTTTTGGATTCCATTTCCTGTATTTCCCTTGATTTGCAATGACTGGATTTTCTTGCTCCAGAAATGATCTGAGCTGTAATAGAACTTGCTTATCTGTCTCTAGTGAATCTCCGAGAACATGTTTTCCTGTGATTTTCAGCAGAGTAAAGTAGTTTTAGTCCAATAAATCATCATTGAAAAACCCACAAAACTAAAAATGGAAAAAAAGTTTACCATGCAGACTCAGCACTGGAAATTACAAAAACTCTTTCCAAATTTTGCTGAACACGCCTAAGTTTCGTATAAATATATCCTAACACCTTCATCCTAAATTGGTGTTCTTTCAGAAAAGTTTCCATCACCATAAAGTTTGATCAAGTTCTACGCGAATATTATAAGCAACTGAATTCCAGAAAGAAGTTTAACATTCAGAAAAATGACAAGTACCTGCAATGAGAATCAAGAGACATAGAGAAGCCAAACGAAACAGAACCTGATCATTTTCTTCTTCCAACATCATAAGTTCAACTCAGTGTTGTTTCTTAATTTCCCCAACGAGGATTCTTCAGGCAAGTTGGTTATTTAATTTGGATTTCATGCACGAGGTAATTTACTAAGAAAAAAGCTTAAGTTATGAAAAAATAACGGGTTTTAGCCTTTAGGCCAGTCAAATCTATGGATGCATAGAATTAGATAAGAGTGGAAAGAAATGTAAAACAGCTGCATGTCCACGAGTTTTTTTTGTTCTTGGCAGCACATTTTGATTGGAATCTCAAAGTCTACGAAAAAGATTTGAACTTGAGTTGAAAATTTTGAAAAACGTGGAGTGGTGTTGTACGATGTTGATTATCCTTATATTTTGTTAGACAAAGAGTTTGCTTTTGATTTCGCAACTTCGGGGAATACTGAATAGTGGAGCATCTGTGAAGCCGCCCAGGTAGACCAGTTTTCCGTGTTCTTCTGGTCAAAATATTTTAAAAAAAAAAAACATCTCCTAGAAAGAAGTAAATAAGAACATTGCCAAAGTTTTTTTTTTTGTCATATAAATATTTGGTGGAAGAATTTTCATTTTTTGTAATCAAACCATTGAATTTTGTTGAATTTCAATAATGTCCGTAGCGATCGGATCGTGGCGCTTGAGTCGCTATACAGTTTAAAATATTGGCGTTGCACCGTTACAAATAACTATAGCTTGTGGTAAAGCGACAAGTGCTCGATTTTACAATTTGTTCGATTCTCATTGATCTCAAGGAGTGCAATTATTGAGGATAGATTGTTGAAATGCAATAATTGCACGTGCTAGTTAGATCGATCGAACCGTGACACTTGAATTGCTGTACGTTTAAAGATTGGAGTGCAACGTTACCATCAGTTATAGTTTTTGATAAAACGACAAATGTTCGATCCTACAATATTAGTCATATGAACAGTGGATTGTGGTGTTTTTCTCATTTTAACGCACCACCTTAACTACTAAAAATATGAAATGAGTAAAAGTTCATGATATAAATTAAAACCAAACCAAATATCTCACTTCAAAGATTTTACTATTACCATTCATGTGATTATCAGTACTCTTAATTAGGCGTTGGTAATTTGATTCAAGCCTGGATAAGTGGACTATTAATGCTTTTATTAGTTTCTGAAGTTCGAGTCAATGAAACGTGGGCTCCATTTTGGTGTTATGGACTTCATGTTAAATTCGACACCATCTTGAGTTTATATTTTTTTAAATAAACTCAAAAAGCTCATTTTAAACTTGAATAATTTTAATAACATCATATAAATATATTTGGAAACTAATAACATTAAATATCAATTTTGGAATATATACAATGTAGTTAAATTAAACACTTTAAAAATTTTATTTAATTAAATTATGGTACTCGAACAGTCAAGTACAATTACTATAAGTAACTTTTATTCGTATTTTCAAATAAATGCTTACATAAAGATCCCGTGTTTTTAAAAATATTTAGTTAAATCAACGATAAATAAGTATTTGATAATAAATTACAAGATCAGGAAATTTAACGTTTTCAACATAGATAGAATCAAACATATAATGGTAATGATAATTGAATCTAATGACTTAATTTAATTTAATTTAATTTAGGGAGACAAGAAATAAAGACACGAAGATCCAATTATACACGCCACTTTCAAATGATAAACACACTTGGAAATGAGAAGGTAGACGACAACAGATACATGGCAACAAAATATCCCCACCAGCATCAAATCGCAACACACAAATAAATAAATACAATAAAGCCGAAGGGAAAGAAAAATAATGATGATAAGGATTAAGGAAGAAATCAAGAAATAGACAAAATCCGGGTCACACCCACACCTTCTCCGGGTCGGGTCTGTCTCCCAATCGGCGTGCAGTCTCTCTCGACCCATGTGATCCAAGCTTCTCTTTTCTTCTTTGATTGCTTGCAGCTAACAATCACATGGACTGCTAGATTACGTTTCTTCTTGTCCTAATACATCTATTCTCAATCACAATCCAAAGTAGTTATCTCATATAATTTCTCTCACTTGTATTTCATACCCCAAAAAAATAAAGGCAACATTTTTAACTACTGCCATTGCCACTGCTCTCTGTGTCTTGCTTGTTGGTTTTTTTGTTGATTATGCCAGAGTGTGCTAGATTTAATGTCTAATTTCTGTGAGGTGAAAAAACCTTGCTGGATTTGAGGATTTTTCTTGCCATTTGGTTGTACCTCTATTATTCATTGAATTTATTCACGATCGCATTGTGGCAGTAATTGTTAAATTGTGGAGATTTTTAGTTAAGAAGTCATTTTCAAGGACAAAGTGTGGAGATTGGATTGGAATCAGGGTTTTGAACCCGACTAGGGGGTAAACAGCGCCAATAGATGGCGCTGTTTAGACGATTCTTCTATAAGAAGCCCCCTGATCGGCTTCTTGAAATCTCTGAGAGGGTGTACGGTATGTATGTTTCGACTTACTTATCCTACTCATTTCTGGCTGCAGTATCAAATATGAAATTAGAAAGGCCATAGAGTTAACGAGCTCGTTGAAGTTTCCTGATTGATAATGGCTGTTTTGGGTTATTTAACTCCAACTGCAATATATTTACTCGCCTTCTTGCTGGTCCTTGACTGGGTTAGCTACTAGCTAACTTTGTTCGTGTTTGATGCCAGTGAATTGGAAACTTCTGAAGTATTTTTTGTTGGATGACATTTGAATATGCTCCCCGTAGTTGTGATTTGCATGTAGTGGAGGAGGTAGAAATGGGGCAAGCACGATAGTTGCCACCTCTAAATTTTAAATTTCTTGTCAGCCATATATTTTTCTCCCCTCTTATCTAAAAGTTAATACTTCAAGTTTCGTCTCCCTTCTGTTAATGTTCTTGTTCAGCTGCTGGGTAACATAAACTGCTTCGGGGTGTCCATTTGGGATATGTTAAATTCAAGTTGAGTTGCTGATGTATAGTGCAAAATCTCCAAAGTAACATGATGCCTTGTTTTGCAACAGGTGTTCCTGATAATTTAGTAGCTTGATGACATGAATCTTTGCCATGCTTAATAATGAAGAATGCTTGTTTAGTCATGGCACTTAATCATCTTCAGTAAACATATCATTGTGATGTTAAAGAATCAGTAAGACTCGTTGAGTGTGACAGAGTCTACCTGGACAAAATTATGTTAAATTGCTCATCTATGCTAGTTCTCTGATCCCTCTTTAACTATTTTCTCAAGTTAATTGATTTATGTTGGAACAACGTGATGTTTTCGTTTCATTGAACTTATTTTAGTCGCAGATGAATTAATTTTAGTGAGCTACCAAGGTTTTGAATTATTGGTATGTTAATGCAATCTTTATTTGTTTCATAATGCAGTTTTTGATTGCTGTTTCTCCACTGCTATTCTGGATGAAGATGAGTACAGAGCATATATGAATGGGATTGTATCCCAGCTACAGGATCACTACCCTGATGCCGCCTTCATGGTTTTCAATTTCAAAGAGGGAGAACAGAGGAGCCAAATATCTGATTTATTATCTCAGTGCGATATGACTGTCATGGATTATCCTCAGCAGTATGAGGGTTGTCCAATTTTACCACTAGAGATGATCCACCATTTCTTGCGGTCCAGTGAGAGTTGGTTATCACTTGAAGGCCAACAAAATGTACTTTTGATGCACTGTGAACGTGGAGGGTGGCCTGTCCTCGCATTTATGCTTGCTGGCTTACTTCTGTACAGAAAACAGTATATTGGTGAACAGAAGACACTTGAAATGGTATATAAGCAAGCGCCTAGGGAACTTCTTCATCTTATGTCCTCATCAAACTCACAGCCATCTCAACTCAGATATCTACAGTACATTTCCAGAAGAAATTTTGATTGGCCTCCACCAGATACCCCTTTGGCTTTGGATTGTATAATACTTAGAGTCCTTCCACTGTATAATAGTGGAAGAGGATGTCGACCAGTAGTCCGTATTTATGGTCAGGATCCTTCTTCGAAAAAAACATCCAGTAGAAGTTCAAAACTTTTGTTTTCAACTTCCAAGAGGAAAAAACATATTCACCTATATCAAATGGTAATATAATGAGTAAATTTACATGTATTACATTGACTTTGTTGGATCTTAGGCATTTCTCGTTACTGAATGCAGGAAGAATGCGAAGTGGTGAAAATAGATATTCATTGCCATGTTCAAGGAGATGTTGTTGTTGAGTGCATCCATTTGGGTAACGACCAAGCAAGTGAGGAAATGATTTTTAGAGCTATGTTTCACACAGCATTCATCCGGTCAAATGTTCTGATGCTGACTCATGATGAAATAGATGTTCCTTGGGATGCCAGGGATCAGTTTTCAAAGGATTTTAGAGTTGAGGTAAAGTTTCGTGTTGTAATGCGATGTTTCTTGACTTCAAAAGTTTTAAGAACTGAGAACATTTCTCTCTGTCAGGCACTCTTTTCGGATACAGATTCTATTCTTCCTTTTATTGCCAGAAAATGTGTAAGTGAAGATGGAAATGAAACAGAAAGTGCTTCGCCAGATGAATTTTTTGAGGCAGAAGAGATCTTCAGCAATGTAGTTGATGGGCACGATGTGAAGGGTGAGTTTAATAATCAGACAGTTCAGCCTACAGCTCAGAATGGTAGGAGTCATCATGAGATAGCTGCTCGCAAGGATAATTTGGATCATCATGCATTTCAAGACTTTGCTTCCAATGAAGGTAGTCATGGACAAGACCACAGGTTTGTTTCTAGTGTTAAACCTTCAGAAGATAATGCTTTGCACCACGGCGATGCTCAATCAAAATCTTGGCCCATTATCACCGATGCAGTCATTTATGAAGAATCCAAGGCTCACAATTATGATAAACATGGCAAGGTTGAAGAAGGGGATGACAAGGAATGTGACGAGGTTTTCCTTTCAACGAAGAGCATGGAAAAGCAAGGTTCACCACACAAGTTTATTTCTGATAACGTTAAGGATATGCCTGATAAGGGGCTCTCAGCTATACCCAAGAAGCAGCCAATTTCCTCTTTGAAATCTTCTGCAGATTCAGTTGGTACCAGTAAGAAGTCTAAGCAGCAGGAACTACAGGGCTCTATGACAAGACAGGCTAAGCCAACTGCAGTATCCAGGTGGATACCTTCGAATAAAGGTTCTTACACTAATTCCATGCATGTATATTATCCGCCATCAAGGCACAACATTGCACCATCTGATCCAGCTCCTGGCAAGGATTCACCTCCTCGTGGGAAATCTAAGCTACTGGCTGTGACTGCATCTTCTGAAACTCCGATTACTGCTGATAGAACTGGATTAGGCCGGGGAAGGTACCGTAGTCCAACCTCGGCAGATTTGTCACCGTCACGAAAAGCTTCTTCACGAACTTTGCCTCCATCACCCCTGGTGGAACATGAGGCCCTGGGACTTGGTCAAGCTGTTCAGCCACATTCATCTCTTACTCCCCCATCTCCTCCACCACCTCCTTCGCCTCCTCCACCACCTCCACCACCTCCACCACCTGCTCCACCTTCATGTTTGATATATAAATCTTCTTTGCCACCTAAGAAAATCGCACAGGAAATAGAAAACCCACCCTGCTCACCTCTAACTCTGGCATCCAATCATGTAAATTTTACCCCACCTACTCAGCCTTCTACGTTTTCATCTAAAAGCACCATCACCTTTTCTTCTTCAGAATCATCTTTTCTGCCCTCACTTTCCCCCTCAATTCCACCTTCCACAAGTTCTACTGCTGCAAGCTTAAAAAAACTAATAATTCCCAGCTTCCTCCTCCTCCTCCTCCTCCTCCTCCACCAGCACCACCGACTCCCCACAATTCCACCATACAGGATGCTCCTCTGCCACCGCCGCCACCTCCAGCCACTCGCGGACCATTTAAACAAATATTTCACAGTACAAGAATACCTTCCTCCCCTCTCCCTCCACATTTGCTGTCTATGCAGGTAAGTCATCCTCCAGTTCCACCAGTCCCCAGCCAAGACTTTCCTTTTCCTTCGCATGCCACTCCATCCACACCACCTATATCCATCTTGCGTTGTGCTCCACCACCACCACCACCACCACCTGGTCCTCATCCTCGTGATTCACTGTTTCCGCTGTCTTCTGAATCTAGTAAACGGCCTACTTTGCTGCCTCAAATGCATGGAATGCTAACTCCAACTCCACCTCTCATATGTGGAGCTCCATCGCCGCCGCCTCCACCACCCCCTCCTTTGCATGGGTCCCCACCGCCTCCACCTCCTATAATTGGTGGTGCTCCACCACCTCAGCCCATTCCAGGAGCACCATCTGCACCACCTCGTCCTGGAGGTCATATTCCTGGGCCACCAACACCTCCGGGGCCTCCTAGATATCAAGGGAGTGCACCTCCTCCACCTCCACTGTTTGGTACTATAGGATCTGCAGCAGATGGACGGGGAATGCCCGCTGGGAGAGGGCGTGGTATCTCACGCCCTCTGGTCACAACACCTCGAAGATCCTCCTTAAAGCCACTTCATTGGAGTAAGGTGACGAGGGTGCTACAAGGAAGCTTATGGGAAGAATTTCAGCGGCATGGGGAGCATCAAGTGTATAGCTCTTTCTCTGTTGATACTCTTTTGTGGGTTAAAATTGCCGGAGTGCTTGTAATTTTTCATCATTTGTTTTGCTCCATTTTATAGTTTCCAGCATCTATTTTGCATTTTTGGGCCATCATAGAGGCCAGAGCTGAGCTCAATTTTTTTCCCATGTATGGATGAATGTAACCTGTGCTCCCATTTTAAAGTAGCATCACAAGGTTATTCATGTGTTTTGGTCTTTTATCTTTTTTTTTTATTCACTTCATTGTTTTTTTCGTGAATACTTCTTTATTCTCTTAAGTTACTTATGTATTGCCTTCTATTCCTAGTGCATCAGAATTTGATGTGTCCGAACTTGAGACTCTTTTCTCAACCTCTGTCACAAAGTCAGATAATGCAGGAGGCCTATCTGGAGGACGTCGAAAGTCTGTTGGATCTAAGCCTGATAGAGTCCATCTGGTAAAGTTGTTTGAATATATTATCTCTTTTGCTGAATTTGTTGAGGGTGATTAATTGAATAAATTTAATTCTTTGGATCTCAAGAATAGGCCATAATGCAATTTTTAAAATTCATGAAATTATCTAGTAGATGATTATAAGATGTGACCACTTTAATAGATTGAGGTCATCTCGAATTATGAATTTTTTCAAATAGGCATCATGGACCCGGGAAACCAAATACCTAGTCTAGTAACCATGAGGGTTTCTGAACGTCAATAATTCAGAATCTGCTATTGAGGGGTCCTTTTATTGACAGATGATACATCTCGTTAATATTTTTGTTTGTAAGCTATAACCATTCTGAGGCAATGACCATTTTTAGTGTCACATGCAGTTGGGGTTCATCTGCAGGCCCAACTTTGACTGTCAATGGTCTATATTCTAGCAATCAAAGTAACCAAACGCCTGTACTGCACAATAGTAGCAAATGTAGAAATTGAGTGTGAACGATCACATTCTAGGACACAACAATAGTCAATAGTTGAGTAATGGGTATCATTAGAAAAGCTAGTAAATTTTTTAACTTTGATGGACTTACCATGGTTGACCAATGCCTTATCCAGCAAAAAAATGTGATTGTGGGCTTTCAAAGAATGGTAGGCTGTATTCTTTTATGCTAAATTATATGTTTAGAGGGTTTTCATTTTAATGTATTCTCTCTAGAGTTCCTTTTTTCCCCTTTTTTGGCTGCCTCTCTATTAGGTGTGGTGGTCCACGTGTTATGCTGGGATTCAATTTGTGCTGCTAGAACTTTTCCTTTCTTTAGTTGGTTCTAAATATTCTTCTTGATAGATTGACCTAAGGAGGGCAAATAACACTGAAATTATGCTCACGAAGGTGAAAATGCCGCTTCCTGACATGATGGTAAGCGTGGCTTGGTCCATCTTTAGTTCTTTACTATGTTTTACTCTCCAGATCTGAAGTCGTGGTTTTAAATTTTTCAATGGCATAATGTATGCTTGACCTAGCTTCTTGTAATTTTTTCAGTTTGCTTTGTTGTTCCTACCAATTTTAATAGATGCCCATTTGGAACATTTAGCAATCATACTTACTTACAATATAAATATTTTTTTTTTCACTCCTATTTTATATAAATGATTGTTTCGATTAGTTTTTTTCGTTTGATTAATAAGTTAATTATTATGATTCTTCTCATCTAAAATTTTATCATATTATTTTCCTAGTTTTGCTTTACCTGTTAAAAAGTAAATAGATCAGTTGCTTTTTACTCAATTCCATTTTTAATTTATAATTAATTCATTTCTCTATCTCATTCATTTAACGACTTTACTTATTCACTTCTTTCAACATTTACTTATTTCAATTGTATATAATTATATTAAAACTGATTTATAACTATTAATGATAATACTTTTTCTGTTGTGATATTGTAACTTTAAAAATTATATGATTGAAAATAGAATTTATCAAATAGTTGGTACACTAATAATATAATTGATATTAAAATCAATAAGTCTTGACTTAATGGAAGTAGGACTTATAAGAGATATTTAAATTCAATTATTTCTATTTATGCGCCTATTTTGTTATATTTTATGGATTACTTTACATTAATTAATGACTTACTTATATCATTATTTTAATTATTATCCTGTTATTATATATCATATGCTAATGATACTTTTGGTATTCTTTTTTTTTTATCAAGTTTATACAAATAATAGAATTATTATAATAATAAGTTTTTTTAGAAATTAAAATAGGATTAGCTAAATATATTAGGAATAATTTTTTACATTAACCATCAACAATAAATAATATACAGCTTATGCTATATTTTTTCTATACAATATTATATGTAACAAAAATATGTAAAATTATGGTTTATTAATACAACTTAAAATAATTAATTTGTAATTTTACATATAAATCCTTCATTGAATTGATAAGTTAATATGTTTGTCCCTTGACTATATTTATTTTTGGTAACTACTATGAATGATTGTTATCAGATCACAATTGAAAACTTTGTCCTATGTGTGTGTGTGGAAGATATATATATGGCTTATAAGTTTTAAATCATCACACATTTAATTCATGTTTTAGAGATTGATAAATTAAAAGAAAAAGGCAAACGACTCAAATCATTCCAATTTGCATAACATGATTTTGATTTGGACGGGGTTTTGGATTTTATATAAAAACTTAAATATTGAGTCAGCTAAAAGTTAGTAAAACATGTTCGACCTTCACTACTTAGTAATCAGACACCTTATCAAGAAAATCTTCATTTTTCAGCTCTCTCAGCCATTTCCTCAGAGTTTTCGCGTCTTCCTGTGCACAAAAATGTCACAACCATGTCTCTATCCTGAGACAGTTGAATAAAAGCTGATCGAAATTTTAAAATGAGAACTCTGAAATGAATTTTAAAGAACTCCAGTGGGTCTGACATCTGCTGCTTCTGCGTTTGCAACAACGTATTCCACCTTTTCTTATTCCTGTTAATGAGAGGATGGTCTTTTTTACAGGCTGCAGCTCTTGCAATGGATGAATCAATTTTAGATGCCGACCAGGTGGAAAATCTCATAAAGTTCTGTCCAACCAAGGAAGAGATGGAACTTCTCAAGGTAAGGCTTTCTTTGCTCATGCATTAAGCAATTGATGTCCACTGCTAATAGAAAGGGCCACTATTTACCTGCCACTACCTTGGTTTTTATGATTTTCAGGGCTATACAGGCGACAAGGAGAACTTGGGGAAGTGTGAACAGGTCTGTGAACTGGATCCTAAGGAACAACCTTTACCAATAATATGTATGTTCTTGCAATGTTAATATAGGTTGCCTTGTTGCACACTGAAAAGATTTATATATTGACTAAAAATTTGCCTTTCTGAGATAGGTATCATCTATTCTCCTTGGATATCACCACTTTTAAGAATTGACCTTTTTGTTTTGAAGATGTGGCGCTTGTAACTTTTGTTTATATATATTGTTTACATTTCCTATTCTCTAAATCGCTGTGTTATTTTCTTGATTTGTGGATTCTAAAGTTGGGCGTTCTTAATTCCATTTCCATGTTTTAGTTTTTCTTGGAGCTGATGAAGGTACCACGAGTGGAATCTAAATTAAGGGTCTTTCTGTTCAAGATTCAATTCAATTCGCAGGTGTGGTTGATATATATATATAAATATATATGTATAGATGAATATCTAAAAAAATTACTAATCTTACTTCAGTTGCCTAAGTTACTGCTTCTCTCAGGTGTCAGATTTCAAAAAAAGCTTGAACATTGTTAACTCTGCTTGTGAAGAGGTTTGTTAGAAATTATAATGGTCTTACTTTGATATTTATTAGCAGGAACTAATTCTCTTCTCATACTTTAGGTTCGGATGTCCGTTAAACTGAAGGAAATTCTCAAGAAAATTTTATACCTCGGAAATACACTGAATCAAGGAACTGCCAGAGGTAAGAATCTATTTATATAAGCTATGAATAAAAATTGACAGCATGACTAGTGGAGGGTTTAATTTTCCCGTTACTTGTTTTCGATTCTTTGCCTTTGTTCTGAATCAGGTGCTCAATTTCTTTGTTAGAAATAAAATGTATCAGTGGAGTGCATGTTGCTAAATGCACAACCAGTACCCCTTTCTACAACCCCTCTCTTCATGCATGCCATAATGCGGCAGCGTGTATTTTTTCACTTTGCTTACAATCCTGAGTAGACCTCGCAGCTTCACGATTGTGAAAACTTCCACATTATATTATGCAGAGTATCCTGCACTTGCATCTATTGGGTTCATCTTTACCATCGTATTGATGTCTAACTTGCCCTGCCTCTCCATCGCAAAATCCTTTGTAATGTTAACATCTTGTTCGCCTTATAGCATAGTTATTTTGGTTGTAATTCCTTATTTAAATATTATGATGGAATTTTGACTTTGTTTGCAGCTGAATGCAGTGGCAAGTGTAACTACTCTGATTTTAAAAATTTCCTTATGCAGGATCTGCTATAGGATTCAAATTGGACAGCCTTTTGAAACTCACTGACACACGTGCAACGAACAACAAAATGACACTCATGCATTATCTTTGTAAGGTAGTGAACTACGATATATGTTTTCCCCTTGTTCTAATTTTCTGCAACTGATCTTCCAACGGGTTTTTATTTCATTCAGATTTTTATAGCAGAGGGTTATTTTTCTTGAAACTGCCAACAGAGTTTGAAACAATCATGAAATGTACTGAATGAGTTGGTATACTTGCCTCAAAAAAGTTATGATTTTTGGTATTGGATGTTTTGAAATTCAGCATGTGAGTACGGTTATTGTTGCCAGGTCTCAGATAAGTGATGTCAGTAAGTGGCCCGTGTGATTGAAAAAGATATCTGATGACATATGGTAGCTATATTATGATTGCGAAAGTGGCATATCATAGTTGAGCAAGTGGATAACGATTTTCATCTACTGTTACGTTTCGGCATATCATAGTTCCTTGAGCAAGTGAAGGATAATAGTTTTCATCTCGCTACTGTTGTGTTTATTTCATCAGGAGTTAATAATCTCGTAAGAATACCTCGAAAGTTTCTATACATAGCTAAGGCAGGTTCATGGTGAATGTCCACCACAGAGCCACTGCTACCTGGAAACCCTGCGGATAAAGGATATCAGTTGGGAGAACCCTCACATGCGTGATTCAGCTTTGTTGATAGCACCCATTGTTAGGAAGTTAGAACACTGTTTTCAAGTTTGTGCTGTTTTGTTCTGCAATTGATCCTAAATTTGTACCTTATCCTAAAGTAGAGAGCAAATCCTTACATACTCGCCTTTTGCATTGTTTCACCTTATATTGAGCGCACAAGCAGTATGAAACACATATTTTTCATCTGGATCCTTTTCATTTCCATGGCAATCATGTAATGCAAAGATGTTTGAACAAGAATCACAGGGAATCCACTCAAACACTTTATCAGCTAGGGTTCTCAACTGTAATGGACTTAATCTTATAGATAGTGCAGTTTCTATTTCTTACTGAACTGTCAACTATAATTGAGGCTATATAACACTCCAATGCCTGTGAGGTATCTTTGCTTATTTACCTACTGTGATGAAGTAGTAGAGATGCTATGCACGACTCCTGACATTAAATTCTTGGATGATGCTTATATAAAGAAACTCCATAGACGAGAAGAGACGCTATGCACCACCCTTGACATTAACTTCTTGGATTGCTGCTTATATTAAAGAAACTCTATAGTCCTGCTGATTTGTGATTGCTTTTGTCTTGCTTTTGTTTTTCAGGTTCTTGCCTCGAAATCTCCTTCTCTTTTGGACTTCCATGTAGATCTTGTCAGCCTGGAAGCTGCCTCAAAGGTTTGTGTTTTAAGGGCAAGTTACCAAAATCTCCAAAGAGGTTTTAGAAAGAAATTCAAATATCAAAAACCCTCATTCAATTGATCACAGATTTTTCCAATTTTTCTCAGATTTCTTTGAGGGGAAATTACTTGATTATCTTCAACAAATAAAATAAAATAAAAGAGAAAAAGAGAATATTTCTTAATTATATTTTTTAATATTTTATACAGGGTATTAGTCAATAAATGAAAGATTTTCTCATGGAAAAGGAGCTTATTAAAACAGTTTATGTGCATGCCTGACTGAAAATATTTTCAGTGGAATGAATTTTCTTTTTTAATATAAGTTTATCCGTAAAATAAATTAGATATCATAATTTTGGACTGAAGATTACTTTTTAGATGTTGGATTTTTTTGTGAAAAAGAAATTAGGTGGTGATCCTTTGAGGATGAAATTTTTCTTTAGTTTTCAGAATTATTTCTTTTGTAATTTTTCCTTTTATTTCAATTCTTGGGCTTTTTTGGTAGATTCAATTGAAATCTTTGGCAGAAGAAATGCAAGCAATCATCAGGGGTCTAGAAAAGGTGAAGCAAGAATTGCTTGCTTCAGAAAATGATGGGCCGGTATCTGAAAATTTTCACAAGGTAACTATAGTATTCATTGCAGTTGTCATTTCATATTAGCTGGCTACATCACAATATTAGGCACATGAGATACTGTTAGGGACCCAACTACCTTTGGGCTTGGATATAAACAGGCTCAGGAGTTCCAAGTCTTAGAAACCTCTAGAAAGAGAGAAGGGAATAAATAGGTGATGGGGAGAACGTGTTATCCATTCGGTTATATTCTTATTGAGTGAGGTAACTAGCCTAGGCTATGGAAAAGAGAGTTTAGCCTTATCGTAGAGAGGATTTCTTTGGGAGCTTTATTTTCACTTACTAGTTAACGATATTATATTTTTTGAGTTTTGTTTCTACTTTATTTTGTGAATTATGGTTGATAAACCTAGAGAAACTTGTGGTTCCAACATTTACATATGTATAATGCATTGCTTTTTACCTCAGATAGATAGCTTACTTTTTTTACTTTTCAGTCACATAAACCTTCTACGTTATGGGTGTGGTGATGTAATCAAAAGAAACAAAAGGAGTTTAATGAATAAAAAAGTTTGATTGAAAGTGAGGTTTTCTTGTAATTATAAAGGACAAATGGATATTTACAAATATGTAATTTGGCCAGCGAAAATCGTTGGAACTTATTTAATTGCCTCCCACTCAGTTAATGGTAATGCATGCACAGTGTCAGTACCATGCACCAACCGATACTCGTTGAAATGTTGTGTTCTGAATCAATTTTAGATTGGATCTCAGGAGTTCCTCTTGAATTTGTTCCCATCATCTTCAATTAACTATTGCTGAGTCTCGAACAGTACATGTTTTATTTTGGGTGTTATGGCTCTGGGAGGGACAGTTTTGTGATCTATTTTTGGTGAATGTTTTAGGAAATTACAAGTTGTGATTTTGTTTCTACAGAATGAAGAAGTATAAAATAATTGGATAAAATAATTCTTATCTTAATATGTTAATTCATATTGGAAATGGTTGGATAAATTATTTATGATATTAGAGTAGCATATTTTGAGTTATAGTAAAGTGATATAAACTTTTGAAGACGTGACTTTCACTTGATATCTTATGAAGTTCCTTGCATGCAGACATTGAAGGACTTTGTCGATGTAGCAGAGATGGAAGTGTCCTCATTAACAAACCTGTATTCTGTTGCAGTAAATTTCCACCTACATAAATCTAAATGACTCGTGTCAACATAGCAACAGATCATTCAATCGTTTATCACTCTCTTCTTGTGCAGGGAAGAAATGCCGATGCACTGGCCCTGTATTTTGGTGAAGATCCAGCCCGATGTCCATTTGAGCAAGGTGATATTACTGCGTACTTTATTTTGGCTAGTGTGACCTTGACATTGTGAATTGCTAAGTCGGTGTCTGATCATATACGCAGTTCCAGCGACTCTGTTAAATTTTGTGAGGTTGTTTCAAAAAGCTCATGAAGAAAATCGTAAACAGGATGAACTGGAGAAGAAAAAAGCTCAAAAGGAGGCTGAAATGGAGAACCCAAAGGGAATAAAATTGACACCAAAATCAATGAAGCATTAATACATGCTTTTAGTATTTTCATGTGTTTTCTCCTCAAACCATCAGCACTGAGCACATGTTGGGTATAAACTTCCGACTCACAGATACTGCTGCATGGACCGGCCAGCCATGAGCCTTAAATGCCAAATGCTGTGGCAGATCAGCTATGAAATCATACGGTTTCACGTCACCCATAAAAATGGAGTGAGAGGGTGCTCCAAAGTCCCAAGGCATGGCAATACCTGAAATTCTGTGCAGTATCTCACACATTTCAGAAACGCTAGTTCACACAGGATTCAGGAATTCTGTCTTAAATCTCTGATCTGTGATTACTGTTCCTGGGCTTTGATCTTTAAAATGAACTTCGGAGGTAAAGATGGTCTGAATTGAGAGAAACTGCGTGATCATAATATCGGCTGGAATGGTGCTGGAAGGCCTCTCATTTTGTCCTTGAAAGCAGAGTTGATATCGCCTCCATTGGTCTGATCTGTTTGTGAGGATTGGGCTGTTGGAGAGCAGCTCACAAAAATGTACCAACATATATGTACATCTGTACCATATCTCCTTGTGCTTACTGTCAAGGTAAGATTGTTGTTGTAAACTTGTAAAAAAGTGAGTTAGATATAGGATACAGAAATAGGCTCTGTAAGCAAGCAAGTACATGGATAGTGATGCAGTGCCAGTCAAGATTAGGTTATGTTCCACAAGATGATTCTCTATTTGGAACACCTGGACTCGCAGGTTTTTTATGCATGACACGGATAATCATTTGTGTTACTGGAGTTACGAGGGAAAAAAACACGAATTTTCTCACTCCGAAATGAGGACCAATTTGATTTCGGGTGTTAATAATTACCACAACCGTAGGGGAGAATAGCCAGATATAATTCTCGACAAATCCCATATCGAAAATGAATTTGCTAAAACAGAAATTGCAGGGAACTAAAAATTTGAAAATCACCATATTTGCTTGAACGATGCTCGGGAAACGTCTCAACTCGTTTTAAAATTTTATAAATTCTGATCGACCAAAAAATTCCATCTGTTGCCACAATAAATCTCGTTGAATCAGGTAAAGCTAAAAATATTTCAAAGCAAGACTTGTTCATCCTAATAACAAAAGTAAAGATCAAATTCTAGCTAAAAAGATGCAATAAAGCGCGTGAAAGCTTGTGTAACTCTCAAAACAATTAAAGACGAGGCATTATATCATAAAGAAGATTCACATGGGAATATTTACCTTCACAATTTACTGATCTGGTTTCAGTTTTGTTTACAATTTGAGAATTGTAAGATAATGAATGATATATTATGTACGTCGCTGGTTTTTCAAAATTCGGAAGTGGGAAAATCCACTTGTATTACATTTGATGAAAGAATATGACAATAACCTATAAATAACAAAGGCATGTTAATGAATAGTCGAATGACCAAGAACAAATTATGTCACGAGAGGTGTCTCTACTGCAACCGACATCCTTGCTCTTCAGCCTTCATATACAGAAGTCCTCGTCTAATTCTCTGCACCAATTCTAAGAAGATTTAGGAAAGCTACCTAGTGCATGCTCCAAAACACACACACATCAATTTTTTTAGTACAAATGAACAGAATCAAACCAAATACCACTTATATTTTTATGTTCGGACTTGAATTTCATTGAACCAGCTTAAAAGTATTTAACTAAAAAGGCAATTATGTCAAGATCAAATTTGACTCCAGGAATCCATGAATAGAGCTTGATTAAAAACAAATGCTTGGATTATAATTTGGAGCTCTGGTGCTAGTTTAATTTGCTGTACGCCAAAATAATATAAACTCAAACTTTGACTTGAAACATTTTTAAACATGTTTGAGAAGCGCATGCCTAAGCCTAGCATGAGTACCATACTTCAGAATACAAATAAAATAATATTCGAGTATCCACTCAAAAAGATAGAAAGCTGACTCGAGCCATTTGCACATTCGAGATGCAAATCTCTTGTAACAACAATAGTGCAAGTTTCCTGCTATGTTACTTTAAAACCACCCAGTTATGACAATATGTTCACATAGTATACATTGTGGAAGACAAGTTATCAACAATTGCCAGATCCAAGTGCAGGCAACCTGCCTGCCACAAGCAAGAGATGATGCTACTATCAAAGATTTCGAAAACAATAAGGAGCATTACCTCCTTTGTATCTCTCATGCGAAGGAGCTCCAACTTTTCTGAAGGTCTCCGATTTGTTAAAGCCGCAAGCTGCATTCATGAAATGAATCAGCAACAACAAATGTAATATCATGATGAAAAATAACACACAAATTTGTCTCCTACCCAAAAACTGAAACGCTCAGGATCTTGTGTTGATGGCATTAACCCTTCAGCCTTGAAAAGTTCTGCAAGCCTTATTCTATCTGCACGTAAACACTCCATTATGAAATCTGCAAGCATCCCATTCAGAAATTAGAGCAAATTGAGCTGATAATGACCTCCCTGAGCCGCATCTTGTGCATCCTTCATCCATTGGCGAGCAAACACTGCTGCATTTTGTGTCAGCTCCAGATACTGTAAGCATGAAATTGTGCCACACAAACCAATATAATATGCAAGATTAGGTTTTTAGGGGTACTATATCTATGAAATGCAAGCAAAGCAATATTTAAAATTTCTAAAATAAAAAAGATGCAATGATCTTAGAAAAGAGGCAGATGGTCCAATCCGAAGTAAAATGAGATATTATAGTCCATTAATATATATGGGACACAGATGCCGGTATCCTCTTGTACTCTGTGTTTTTCTGAAAATAGCTGTGTTAGGAAATTCCAATATTTTGTGGTGTCAATCTAGTAAAGTAAGACATTCACCGTTCTCTCTTGAGTTTAGAACTTCATGGTATTTTTACAGAGAAGCCCAGGAAGACATGTTCACTTACCGAATCTCTCTCTGCTGTTCCCTCCGGTGGAATAGTATCCTGCACCCACTCAACTTCAGAAACACGGTACCTTCATGTACAATGATAAAATGAGGTAACAAATCAACAATGTTAAAAAATTCAGGCAACAGATAGAAGACAAAACCCTACCCATCTTGATCCCAACATCTTACAATCCGGCATCTCCTACGACTTTCGACCTGCATCCAATAGTCACTTAGACAACAGGGAGAAACTAAAAAGAGATAAAAAAAAAGAATTTTCCCACAAAATGAATTTTCCCACATACTTTACTCTTGAAACCTGAAAAGCGACATTTATTGTTTTTCCTAGATAAATATTGTACACAAATCTCCACAGAAGCATACTAAATTGTCACAGGGCCTGAGACCTTTCTAATGCACAACTAAATTCAAACTGACTTATGAGATTGACTTAAAAATGAATTTCATGGAATTTCATCTTTAGATGGGCATACAAGTCAAATGCTCCAGTCGACATTGGCTATGTATTATGGTGGAAGATCCATATGGTCCATGGCTGATTGAAATAAGACACATTAGTCAGAAGATCTGGTACGACATTCGTTCTAAGACTCATATTGTTTGAATATTGAGAACAACTATAATAAAACAACAATCAAATCTAAACGTCAGAAAAACTTCCAGGCACATGAAACAAGAAGTAAACATTTTCAAAACTATGTTAAGGTCTATTATTAGCTTTCTTTGTAAGTCAGACCATACAAACACGAAATACAACTAAATTCATAGGCATAAAGCTAATTATTTACCTCTAAAAAAAACCGCCCATCAGGGAGTGGTTCACAACTGCATTAAGAAGCAAACATGATCATCATCTATGTGCCTGAAGTGCCAGTAAAACCAAAGTATGTATTGTGTTCTATAGAGCGCCCATCAGGTAGTAGTATACAACATACACCAATCACTTACTCTGTAATCTCCACCTCACATGCATAATCAGCTATTAAACCAGTGGTTGAGTCTGTGATGACCTACATCAACAAACGATTCACCACAGAAAGAAAATTTACAACAAAGAATCACTCTGTTGGATAAAACAACAAACTGAATGCAGTTGATTAATTACCATTCCCATCCTGCGACTTCCTTCCATTATCCTCCTCACCTAACAATTAGGTTGAAAGTTCAAAATCATCCGGTCACAGAAAAAAATAATGACTAAACCGAGTTCAAAATACGCTAATCAAAAGGCTAAACTAAAAGAGTCCAACCAGGAACATAATTTTGACAAGGGAAATTCTTTTAACCACATCTTACATCACATTAACTCTGTCAACAGTGACAAATGTGATTATGTTGCCCTTTATGTCAGATACCTTTAGTAGCCAGAGAGTGGGCTGCCCGTTGGTATATGATTCAAACTATTCTACTCTAAAATTGACAGAAACAAATTCCTCGGGATGCAGCAGAAGAAAATTTATGTTCTAATCCAACTAGTGGCATGCTTATTTTCAACAAAAGCTAAATAAATACATTCAACTTCCAACTTCCAACTTCCATTTTGTAGCCAAGGATTCTACGCTTACAAATTGAAAGCACCAATGATACTGCAAAGTGTACCATGGAACACAAAGGTCATCTGGTACCTTAAATATCCGGTCTTTCCTTCTCTTTCTCAGCTTTTCATTTAATTATAATTTTTAAAACCGTTGTGCCTCCTGCATTGCTGCCATATGTCTAAATTATAATTACAGAGCTATTTTCATAGACTTCCACATTTTGTTTACTAATTCTGTACCGATTATTTAGTCAAGAATGATTTGCACATGTGGTACTAGAGGGCTGGCATACTAAACTCAATGAGAACAATACTGTTACAAAGAGGAAATATTATCTAGCGTCTAACCCACAAATTCAAGGACAAGTTTATAAAAAATTAATACATGTAACATCTCCAAGACTTGAACTCAGGTTTTCCTTTTTTTTTCTTTTTTTGACTATGAAACCAACTTAAATTAATAAGGATTAAATAATTACAAAAGTGGACAAGAAAACCACTCAAAATGGAGTCTAAAGCAAATCAACAGAATATGACTCTAATTCCTATAGAGATCCGAAAGCGAAACAAGCTTCAAGTCCCAAGCTTTTCACTATCTTCATCCATTTACGAAACAATTTACCATAGAAAATAAACTACTATAATAAACTTACCATGAGTCTATAACGAGGTTCAAATATGTTAAGTTGAAACTTTTGGCATGGTAGGATAACGTCCATGACAAAAAGAGGCAGCAAATCAACACCAGGGTTTGTCAAAATGGCATGTTCCGACTTCCTTTCAGCATATTCTTCGGGAAAGTTCTTTTGTATAATGTTGTTCAACGTGACACTGAAATGGCCAGTTAACTGCTGAATTATTTTTTTCATGTGCACTAAATTTATTATTTGCTTAGAAATAATATCAATATAAGTTTAACTTTAAAATGATACATCTTCGCAAGAAACATCTAAAACACACATAAAACCGCTGAAAACAAGGAAGGTCATGTACAAACTTCAACACTAAAATGGAAATCACCCTGTGAAAGTCTAATTCATGAAACTTAGCATTTTTTAATAGAAATACAGAAAGAATACTCTTAGCTGTTTTGAGAAATGTATCACTGATTGTAATCATATTGAGAGTATGGCTATTGCCAGAATAGATAAAAAATGGTCGATGTTAAGATATAAGAGATTAACCTCACTGCACATGTTCTGGGACTTATAAACAAAACTGTGCGGCAGACTGGGCATCGGTTACCTGAAATTTTCAACCAGAGATTAAGGAGAACAGGGACTGACAAAAAAAAACCTATTAGAGAGCAGAAAGCAAAAAACAAATAATCAGCAAAATTTACCTCTGTCCATGGATTGAAACAGGCAAGAACGACAAAAAGAGTGTCCACAGGGAGTTGTAACAGGTTCATACAGTAACCTCAAGCAAACAGTGCAGTCATAATCATCAGTACGCTGTGGTTTTACATGGATTCTCCTCAATAATGTACTGGCTGTTGATCTCTCCAAATTCAGAAGAGGATTGCTACATGATGAAACGTTTGAGTGGTTACAACAATTTTATTTGGAACGAAGTATTCAAAATGTTCAACCAGAAATTTAATTCTGATTCAACTTTTGAGATCATATTACCAATGAGGATCGATTTGAAGGCCAGAATATATAACATCTCGAGCGAGCTCATACCTTTCCAACTGGCCATAAGATCACATAAAAAAATGGAACACCATGAAAACAAGTCAACTATCATCAAATAATGATAGAGATGAGCCAGAACATTATTACTCACAATAAATGCACAATAATTCAATGTCGAATAGTAATATAAGACCAGGTGAGGGTAATTCAAAAAAATTGTATAAAAAATCTGCATGGAAATTATGTTTTCTGTCGTTTCAATCCAACACAGTGCACAAACTGGCACACTCACCAGGATGAGTGCATTTGCCTTGAGTATGTAGGGTGTCACTATATTGAGACGCAGACTCATCACCTTATCAGCATCCTTCAGGGCAAGCTGAAACCAAACACATGATTATTTGAGATCTATAATTTAGAAATAATCAGGAAGGACAAAAGGGAATAAGATCAAAATATCGAATACCCCAGCATGAGTTGTTGGGTCCAACCCACTTAATGGTCTATATTCAGACGCAGATGGAGGCCTGTTTTTAAGGAATTGACAAATCCTGGAAGGAATTGAAGGTCAGAAAAACATGGAAACAGGAAACAAATCATTATTAACTAGCAGTGAAGTTCAGTTAACAGGATGGGTAAGGTAAACATAACAATGTCTAGGTGATGTTTACCGAAGATATGCAGCACACCGGTTCCCAAGAATAACCTGATCATCAGGTTTAATGTTGTTAGCTCTCGAGTAAAACTCCACCGCCTGGTCAAACATAATCAATTAGCAAATACTGACAAAAATGTGTAATGCAAGAATGTTTCTCATTTAAACGAATATCCAACAAAATGCCTGCCCGGAATCTCATCTCGAAGTAGAAGACAATGCATAAAAAGTATTAGAAGTACTTCACTCAGCCTATATCACATCCGATAACTTGGATTTTTTCTTTCATTCAATTCAAAACATAAAACATAGTAATTGCAAGCATTATTGATGAACTATGCAATCTTCTACCAATTGCATTGGCATTTGAAGGCTAAGACATAAGCTTTGTCCTGGTTTACCAAATGCATGACAAGCATGAACACCACGGGCACATACATCTAATGGCATTTATAACAAATACAATTCAACATAATGGGGATTCCAAGGCTTATCTATCAATTGACGCTATACATTTGACAAACTATTTGCACATAGCTTGTCTTGTAAAAAAATAATAATTAAAAAAAAGCCTGTATTGTATGGCTTCACTAACAAAGCCATGAAGAGACGGGGCTGATTATTTAAACTTGAATACTGAATTATGGGACATGCACACTGCACACGACCGACCCATCAAATCAATAGCTGCTTCCATTTGTCATTCAGACACAAGAAGTTGCAATATCCCTGCTGGTTACATGCCCGTGAATATAACCAATATATATTCCCAAAATAGAAACAGCCAGCTATAATGTTGAAATGTGTTCAGCAGCCATATTTTTTGAGGAAAAGTATCAATAATCTTTCGACTTAGTCCAAGATAGATTTTATAAATCGAGCCAAACACACCGGCATCAGCATAACAAACCTCCGATCACTCTTAAGACAACAACTGATTGATTTAGATCTGTATTTTGAATAAAACACCTATACGCTCCACCACCAACCTCTGGGAAAGGAGGAAAAAACCGAAGGGTGGAGGTATTAGGTTACCTGATCCAAGCGATTCTCTCGGAAAGCCTTGTTCCCAGTGTGCATGAGATCATTAAGATGACTGTACCTCTCCCATGACATTGATGGTCCTTCACCTTCATTCACCTGCATAAACACCACCCTCACCATATCACACGACTGATAAGTACAGTAAACACACACACAAACACAACAAAATGAAGTAGACGAAGCAGACTAGAAAAGAGCATTCACCCATGGAAAATCCTGGACATCATCTATCCCTTCCAAACTGAAACCGGCGGCAGAGGATGTGCCGCCACCTCCACCGGCAGCACCTCCGCTGCTCGACATTCCAGCACAGAAAACGATCCGAAAGTGAAACGGAGTGAAAGAAACAAATTTGGCAAAGAAAATGAAGACAATACGATGGGTGTAACTGTGTAGCACGACTATCCATTCATGGAAGTTGAAAGTTGAAATAAAAAATTGAGCCTTTTGGAAACGGCGTCGTTCACCAATTGGGCAGGACGTAGCTACATCGTGTTTCCTCCTCTATCCTTCGTCACATACTTGGACTCTATTCGTCTACGTGTTTCTCCCCACCTGGCCACCTCTTCTACTCATCACTTGAGATGGAAATTCCAACACCTTTCCTTCTCAACAAACAAAACCCCCACATATTCGGGGACTTGTTTGGGTTTTGATTTTTCCAGTAAATATTACTAAATTCAAATACAATTTTATATCTTCGGATCTAAATAAATAAAAATTATCACTTATATATCCTATGGTATCATGTAAATTAGACAGCACCGTAAAACTGATTTCTACAAATTAGTGTGATAATAGTCCAAATCTTAAAAATACTATTACCAGGACATGCAATAAAGAGCATTTGTCTGAAATATTACTGATATCTGAAATACTCTCATATGATATTGTTATCGACGACAGTTGGAATATTATATCAATGATCGAGTGTGAGTTGGATTTAAGATTGTTCGCATAAACAGCAACGAGCCGAACAAATCAGTCGATGAAATCCTCGTCCGTCAATACACAGAACACGGCAACCACCTCCTTCCAAACCATTAACGTTTCTCTAATAGGCAAATAATTTTGGATTCTATTGATTAATCTTTACGATATATACAAATACCTCCTGACCACCACCTTGAATTGTAGATATCAAGAGGATTGCATACTAATATGATTTATAATTTTTGTTAAAAAAGATTAAAGAAAGAAGATGCATTTTTTAACCATTAATTAGTGGTTTCTGCTTCTATATGTAGATTTCTTAATTTATCCTAATATATATCAAGTTCGAAGTCAAAAGTGTGGAACATTATAGCCGCGCTAGAAAATGTCAAACGTCCCCTTTAAGATTGTTATTATTTTATCAATATTTCGATAGAGAATTTTAAATATAAAAATTCGTTGTGTACAACATTTGAAGATGCCAAACGTTCCTAGTAAGACTATTGTTTTTAATATTTTTTTTTGGGTTTTTGATAGGGAATTCGACTTTCAAAAGTATTATTCAAGTTAGTGGATAATTTAACGTGTGTGAGAGAGAGAATTGAAAGCCGGTTCAATATGTAGCTGTCGCTTGGAATGTCTGTAATAATAACTATTGGATTCCATGAAATAACAATTGCCGAATAGGAGCCCCCTTCCTTTTTTGGTATAAAATATCGAATATATGCACAACTAAAATTTATGAAATTTTAGGCTGATTTTGTTTTTATATACAATATATGAATAAACATACAAAAACTCGTGATTAACTCACAATTGATTGAAGAACAACTTCGAATCATATTTACCTCGATCAAATTTGACTACTACGAATGAATATAAGTCAAAGTCAATTTGTCAAAACTCGTGAATTGTTAGCTTTATTTTTAATGATATGAGGTGGCAGAAACTTGTGTTTGACAGAAGTAGGATGAGACACTTTGATTTTGATTTCTGAGTTTTAATAGTTCGAATAATTTGATGTGTAGAGTAAAGGCTTTCTTGTGATATGAATCACAGATCGTCGTATGAAAAACAAGACAAGATTCCCTTCAACCCGTATCCAAATGAATGTATCAAAACCTTCAAACCACGGTAAAATTTGGGTAAGATTCAACCACATCAAGTCAATCCTGAAGCATTTTTTATGACGTCCAGCCAAAGAACATCGTCGACATGCCACACATGGAGTCCGTATGCTATCAGCCTGCGTTACTAAGAAATTTGATGAGCAAGAAGTCCTTGAGTTGAACGCTTACCTATCGTGACAGGTTGACGATAATATAAAAATAATAATCTTCTCATGCCCTTGAAGTTTAATAGGGTCATGCTGAAGCAACTTCCTCAGGTGAAAGACCTACACGGGCAGTTTGATCTTCCACATCAGACTCCTCCTCCTCTTCTTCTTGATCATCTTCTGGTGAAGGAGGTTGTCCATTAAGATCCACGTTAACTCCATTAACTTTTCTCACAAACTGTCCCCTTACACGAGGCCTACGTTCTGCAAGTTTCTTCCGGTTGACATATCTGATCTTCTTGTCAAAACATCTCTCCTTGCGTTTCTTCCTGAATTTCAACAATGCTGCCTGCCTACGATCAACTATGTGCAGCTTTCCTTCATGGGAGGCATTGTTTTCATGTGCTGGCCATTGTGGCGCGGGAGTTTGACCAGGTTGTAGGTACATAAATGGAAAATAAGGATAGGATGGCATCTCGGGGATGTGAGGAGTGCATTGAGAAATATGATTGTAGTGGGACAATATGGGTGAATTAGCACGGTTATGGACATCTGCTAGGTTTTTGTGGTAACTAGAAGCTGGTGGCATCGTGGCTTGATTCATCACTCCAGAAATGTAGAAAGGATAGGCAGCAGTATGTTCTTGACAACCAAGGAAATCTTTGGAATTCTCATTCTCCGAATGTATATTCGCCTGAGCGAACTCTTCCTGTGAGTTCTGATGGGAAGCATCAAGTGACATATCAGGAGGTCCATCTCCTCGCGAACAGTTCTCCAGAGGATTTCGGTCATCATGTCTTTGGATGTCACTACTAACTTCATCAACCAATATCGTAAGCTTCTCTACAATCTTCAAATTCTGAGATGGAATCTCATTGGCAGAAGAAGACACCTGGATGTTGCTATTGGGCTTGCTTGATTTGACATAGGTGAAAAATGCTGAAGATCCGCCTATCTTAAGTTCATTTTTCTTTGGAAATAACACAACTTGTCCTGGAAAATTTCAAAGGCATCGTCAGATGTGGGCTATATGGGAAGAAAACCGAATAAACTGTTCTCCAAGATTTGCAGTTAATTTTTATAATCGCAGAATGAATATCTAATGTCATCGTTTAAAAGCAATGTTGCATGTTCAGCAAAAAATTCCAAACATTTCTGCATAGATGTTTGTAAATGTTAATACCAATTAAAATATTGTGAATGAAGTTCTGATATTCCAGATTCTGCTTTCAGTGTCAACAAAGACCATATGCAAACGGTTACGCGTGTGCGACACTTCTAACATGCTATCATGAACAGTTTTAAATTTAAAATCGTCAACAATTCCGTAAATCACGTAAAATCGTTCACCTCTTCTTCTTTCACTTATTCCGGGCACATCTGGCTGACACTCCACAGGAGTCCTAGCTTTCATAGGTGTAATAGCAGTGCTGACATTGATCTGAACATACAGATGAGGCACAACAAATGAGGGAAGTAACTCTCAATTACTCAACAACAAATAAATCTGATGGGCGTGGCTGCATTTTTATCTCAACATTGGTAAACTTTTTTCATCAAACCACATTTACTGCTACTGATTTCTTTGCATGTACATAAGTTTAATGTATTAAAACAAAATCCTCCTGAAGATACTGACCTTGCCTTCCTGATGGGTTGAAGCACAAGTTTCTGGGTTGGTACCCGTTCGAGCCTTGTCATCTGTGTCATCCGAAAATGGCGTAGTGCTGTTGGTATTACCATCACTTGGCTCTGATGCAACTAGTCCCGGATCATAATTTAAGATATATTTCTCGGCTAGTCCAAGCTGTTGATGCAAAAACAAGTAGACAGATAACTAATTCCATGAAGCGTAAGTAGAAAGTTACTACACTCATTTGAGATCAATAAAGAACTTCATCGCATAAATTATGCACTATATAGAATCTATAAATGGACCTGTAAAAGGTTTGTTTGAGGAGAGTCTCTTTATTAAAAATATACAACTTCGTGTACTCGAAAGAAGTTAGCAGCTGACATGATAGGTGTTCCATCACAAGATACACACTTAGTTGTATTGGTCTACCTCTCTCTCATATGTTAAAAATATCAAGAGCTATCAAGGCTACTCAAAGGAACACATCCCCAGCAATTAAACCAAGAAACTCATATAGCACTTAAACTAAGTGATGACATAAATAAAAGGAACATGCCATTCGCCGCCTTCTCCACATATGAGTCCACAAATTCAACAGCTCATTGATGCGCAGTGGCTTCACAAGATAGTCAGCTGCTCCAAATTTTAAGCACTTGACGATAATGGAGACCTCATCTTGAGTTGACATCACTAGAAAGTCAGCAAAGAATTGCAATGTTATGAGCTTCAAAATTTTAGACAAAAGGAACAAAGCAATAATTATACTTACTGATAACAGGGATACGCCGCAACCCTCTGTCCCTCATGATGTATTTTAACATTTTGAATCCTTTGGTCAACGGGAGGTCGACTTCAGAAAGAATGATATCTATATCAGGCCCCTCCGAATTCAATGCATCAATTACCTGTCTGGGTGACCTCACAGAAATCACTGAAAACAATGGCAATAAACTTTTAGATTCAGGAACACCCAGATATCAGAAATGATGCAGGAAGAAATATAGAGCGAAAAGCTTCCCAAAAAATGAATTATTAGATCTTGCAGAGCCGTCATTCATGCAGAAAGTTAGAACAAGTCCATTTAAGAAGAAGACGAGTTAATGAAGATTCCAGATTCTATAGCTACGACCTAATGCACATGATAGTGACACTAGCAATAAGAGATGGTGAAAAAATGCTTTGTCTACTCTTATTATCAACTCAACATCACTTCCTTAGTCAAATAGGAGTAAACAGAGCATTTTTACACCATCTCCGCATACGGAATTAATTGGACATCACACCAAGCCTGCGAGTGATCATTGGTTTATTAAAATTACACCAACTGAAAATTACATTGTTTATCCCATTCCACCATTAACTAATTCATATTATGCAGTTATCTGCACTATAAGTGATTTCCGAATTTGACATAAAACATGAGCTCAACATCATAATATAGACAATCCTGATCTATAATATATAACAAGGTAAACATCATGTAATAATATCTCAATACATAAATCAAGAGATTGATAAATTTCAAGCACACATACAGAAATATAACAGAAATACATATACCAAAAACAGAACACGATACCTTGATAAGAACAATTACACAAAAGAGTAAGAACCACCCCTGCACTTTTCTCATCATTGTCGCATAGTAAAATCCTCACTTTACTCCTATCAATGAACCCATCCCCGCTCTTCCCTATCTCGCTATTCTCCATCGATAATGAATATTTTTACAAAATAAAAAAAATCAATAAGAAAGATATTCCATCACCAGACCGCCAAGAAATTTTGCAGGTTACACTGCAAAAAAAATACCTCCTTTTTCAAAAAATCCCATTACATAGATCCTATGCTCACCCAGAAACCCGCCAAGGATAAAAGCTCATATTTTCCCCATCTTGAGACCAAAGAATGAAAATCAAGATGCCTTTCACGTTAGTGATGAGTTTTCTCAATCCGTCACTTCCACATGTAACAACCCCAAAATCTCACGTCACTTATCCAGCTTAAGTTCGTAAGCAGCCATACAGCTTGGCTTGTGTATGACCATCTACAATACATCATCCATGAACATCCAGATCAGAAAGAAGGCTAGTATGTGCGTGTGTGTGTGTTTTTTTCTGGAAGCTTGGAGTGAATAAATAACAGTGAAAACACAGCTATATTTTAATGGCGCTTTTTATATCAAAATGATGAGTCCTAAACTGCAGCCTATCGAAGCCGTTGAGATCTGTGAATCAATGGTGGTTATCAAATGTTTGGGGATGACGTGGATGATAAATTGAAGAAAAAGGTCGATGGAATACGTGGAAGGAGAGATAGAGAGACGGCCACGCCAGCTTAAAGATCTTAAAAAGGAAAAGCTTCAACAGAGACAGAAATTCATTCTATATGGATTGAAGGGCCCAATATTTGTGCTCCTGCCTATGACTAAACGTCTAAACCTTGTTTTGCTACTGTTTCACGTACAGGCATGGGCAAGAGCCAAGAAGTGGATGATTTGGTTGAGGAAAGCGGATAATTTGTTTTAGAAATTTGAAGTAAACAACGAGAAGTCGTATGAAATGTTGAAATTAATAATCTTCGCAAGAATTTAACGATTAATTTAGCTTAGCATTCTTACAAATAGCTGGGTTGTGATGAACAGTGCGGAACAACTTTGTGTCTCGCTGTTGAATAGCTGCAAGACCCTCAAATCCCTTCAACAGTTACATGCCAGCGCCGTAAAGAGCGGCCTGGACTCCGACCTCTTTGTGACCGGAAAATTCCTACTCCACTGCGCAGTCAACCTTTCTGCCGCATTGGATTATGCTCGGCGCCTCCTTCTCCATGCCGCGAACCCCGATGTGTTCATGTACAACACCCTCATTCGTGGTTTTTCTGATTCGGAGTCTCCTCAGAATTCAATCTCTACATTCATTCTCCTGCTGAAGAATTTGGAAACCCCTCCTGACAGCTTCTCATTTGCCTTCACTCTCAAAGCTGCGGCAAACATGAGGTGTTTTCGTTCTGGGATTCAGCTACATTGCCAGTCTATCAGACGTGGGATCAATACCCATATCTTTGTGGCAACCACATTGATCAGTGTGTATGCAGAATGTGCATGTATTTTATTTTCGAACAAAGTGTTCGATGAAATTGCTGACCCAAATGTCGTGTCATGGAATGCCATTATGACAGCTTTCTTTAGGTGCGGTGATGTAAGAGGCGCAGAGAGATTGTTTAATTTGATGCCGTTACATAACACAGCTTCTTATAATTCGATGCTCGCTGCATATGCAAAAATGGGGGAATTGGATTTGGCACGGAAGTTTTTTGCGGACATGCCAATAAGGGATGATGTTTCTTGGAGTACAATGATAGTGGGGTTCGCTCAAAACGGTTGTTTTGATGAAGCATTTAGATATTTCGGGGAATTACAGAAGGTGGGGTTGAGGCCTAACGAGGTGAGTTTGACGGGAGCATTATCTGCTTGTGCACAAGCGGGAGCACTTGAATTCGCAAAGATATTACATGGTTTCATTGAGAAAGCAGGTTGGGTTTGGATTACACCGGTAAATAATGCACTAACAGATACTTACTCGAAGTGTGGGAGCATCGATATGGCTCGTCTAGTCTTCAAGAGGATTCCCGGCAAAAGGAATATAGTTGCCTGGACCTCAATGATGATAGGTCTGGCGGTTCAAGGTCATGGTGAAGAAGCACTCGATCTTTTTAATGAAATGGAGGCATCCGGGATCAAACCAGATGGAATTGCATTTATTGTGATCCTTTATGCATGCAGTCATGCCGGTTTAGTGGAAGAGGGCTGCGAAATTTTTGATAAAATGACCAATGTGTATAGGATTAAGCCTACAATCGAACATTACGGATGCATGGTTGATTTATATGGTCGGGCCGGCCAACTGGTGAAAGCTTATAACTTTATATCTGAGATGCCAATGCCACCAACTGCCATTATTTGGAGGACACTTCTTGGAGCGTGTAGTTTTCATGGTAATGTGAATTTGGCAGAGGAGGTCAGGAAAAGGCTATTGGCGTTAGACCCGGCAAACTCTGGTGATCATATATTATTGTCTAATATTTATGCAGTAGCAGGGCAGTGGGCGGATGTCGCCCAGCTGAGGAGATCAATGGCCGAAGAAAAAATATGGAAAACGCCTGGCTGGAGTATGATTGAAGTTGAGAAGGTCATGTACACTTTTGTTGCTGGTGCCGAGCAGGATGAGGTAACGATGGTGGCTTACAAGAAGCTTGAAGATATCATGCTAAGATTAAGAATAGAAGGAGGCTACAGTCCTAATGTTGTTAACGTTTTGCACGACATTGAAGAGGAGGAGAAGGAAAATGCAGTCACCACTCACAGTGAAAAGTTGGCTGTTGCTTTTGGGATGGCAAGATTGAGAGAGGGTGGTGTTTTGAGAATCGTGAAGAACTTGAGAGTATGCAAAGATTGTCACACTGTGATGAAACTGATTTCTGAAGTATACAGATTGGAGATTACTTTGAGAGATAGAAGTAGGTATCACTCTTTCAAGAATGGTGTTTGCTCCTGCAGAGATTACTGGTGAGCGTTATTATGGTATGATTCATGCCCCGGTGTAGTTATGGAAGGAAAAGGATGTTAGAAACTGGCTGTCTTATATATCAGAGTGCAAAGCTATCAGGGTTTCAGATTAATTGAATGACCGAACAAAACTGAAATGCTATCCACATAACATTCTAGACTTTTGGTTTGGGCTTTGCTATTGAGCTTGTTACCTCATAAAAGCGCTTAGTTTTGTTTTGAAGACAAGAAATCCTGTGGTTGGAGGGAGGATGTGTACTCCCATTGTGTATTACAATGACCTAAGAGTGATGTCTCCCCCTACTGTGTCTTCTACACCAGCGTCCAGGAGTCTAGATTTTTCATCATCTGGAGAAGAGCCGCGCATGTTGTAACCAGTTCCGTGAGATGTAGAAGACAAAATATAATCACTAATAAAGTATGTAAAAACTTTTAAAGATTTGAGGAATGTCAGTTTTTCGAGAGATTATCTACGGATGAAATATTTTCATTTTTTCAACTTTCAACACATTTGGGATCATAAAACTGTTGGAACGGTTATGAAATGAAACTTGTGTACCCATTAGATATCCGTTTACATACATTTATTCTATGAATCATCTTTACATGTATTAATGCAAATCTTTCGGCTATCTTGTTTC
This sequence comes from Dorcoceras hygrometricum, assembly GCA_001598015.1. NCBI lineage: Eukaryota > Viridiplantae > Streptophyta > Magnoliopsida > Lamiales > Gesneriaceae > Dorcoceras > Dorcoceras hygrometricum. The sequence goes on from KV005017.1 coordinate 94,475, forward strand.
GAGACCAAATTTATACAGCCTTAAAGCTATCAAGCTTCATCTCCAGGCATAAAGAATGACAGGAAATCAGATCAGGACGAGACCGAGTCCTTTGGGCAGCAAAATGGATACTCAACTGCAAGATGATCCATTACACCAGCTAACGAGAGTCCAGAGTGGAGATATCTAGAACGGTTGCGGCTAAGAAATCATGCCGACCCAGGGTAAACTCAGCCGAAGAACCAAGTCAAACTAGCAAAAACAACGCGCAGATTAGACAAACTTAAGTTTCATGGTGTTTTTGTCATCTCATGATCAACATAAAAATAACTGGAAAGTCAACAGAGGAGTCACATTCCAGTCCCATAAAGACAACAATGGAAGCCAACCTTGCCAACATAAAACTCTAGATGAAGCAATACTATAATTTTACATGGATCAAAATGACAAAAATGTGTGAAGGCCAAGTAATCAAGGACAGAACCTGTCGCAGTCAACTCATCCAGATCTTGGAGAATTTTAAAAACAAATAGAATGAAGTCGGACTGCAATGGATGAAGTTTTTTTACAAGTTCAATCTATGAACTAGCAACTCTAGACACCAGCTTTGTTTAAATCAAAATGAAGCAAAAAGAGTGAATACATCCATGAGAATAACTAGTAGATCCAACCTTACGTGTGAAGATGACGAGAATAACGTATGTAAACCATCAAGCATGGCTATTGCAAATGTCAAAGATGCGCTCGAGCTAGAGATCCATAAATATAAGACCGGCTATGAGACTTGATTCGGACATCCCCCTCGTAAGTTTTCAGTTACGGTGTTGCATTATTCCATTGCAGTTTGGCCATATTCGTTCTTTATTTACAAGGAAACAAAACTTTGTCGAGAATAACGCTTCTCAGCTATCTAATTTGAAAACTAACAAGTCTCTGGTCATGTGAAAAGCAGATACACCTTCATTTGTTCACCTTTGTACAAAAAGCCACCACATCTATCAAAGCCTGCAGAAAAAAATTAACAGATACACTTGTATATTCAGTTACTTCGATGATGGTAGCAACCAAACATCATGATGTACGATCAACCCATCTATAGATAGATTTTCAGCTGGTTTGAAGATTTTTCTTAGACATAGCTTCTGCAGATAGCTGAACTAAGTGTTCTTGATACCTATCACTCAGTCAGACAGGATAGTGAGCTTTTCCCGGCGACTTTCAGAGATCCCTGTTTAACCATCAAGTTCCTCTGAGAAATAACGTCATCCCATCTCCCTGCCGCAGCGAAAATATTGGATGAAATTACACGATCTCCAGAATCATTTGAAGTGTTTGTTTTGGTTAAGCTACCAAGTAAGTTCAATCCTAGGTTGATGTTCCCATGAACACAACATGCATTAATCAACATTCTCCAAACAAGTGGATTTGGTTCCAACACTATTTCTCCAATAAACTTCCGAGCCTCGTCTATTCTTCCAGCTCTAGAAAGCATGCTAATCATACTACCGTAATGCTGAATCTGGGGTTCAATGCCATAAGCGTCTTGCATAATATCATATAATTTTCTCCCAACATGAAGCAGACCACCATGATCACATGCTGATAAAACTCCAATGAAGGTAACAAAATTAGGAGCAATTTTCTGAGCACACATATGTTCAAAAGTATCAAGGGATTTTACTCCTTCACCATTTATAGCATAACCAGATATGAGAGATGTCCACGAGATGACATCTTTCTTGCCCATACAGTCAAAAACCTCTCCAGCTTGTTTCATGCTCCCGCATTTCGCATACATATCAATAAGAGCATTACCTAGACAGGTATTTTCTCTAAGGAGGTCCTTACTCTGCAGAAAAGAATGGATATAAATACCGCGACTTAGCTCTCCCAAATCACGGCAAGCCATAATTAATCCTAGGATAGTTACCTCATCGGGTTCCAAGTTTCTACACTTAATCTGATCAAAAAGTTTTATAGCCTCTACGGCTAGTCCATTTTCAACATATGCATGCATCATAGCATTCCAAGATTCAATATTTTGTTTTGGTAAATCATCAAAAAGTTTCCTTGCACACCCTAGCTTACTGCATTTAGCGTACATGTTGATAAGTGCTGTCCCAACTGAGATATCACACTCGATCCCAAATGATTTTGCAAGAGCATGCATCATCCTCCCTGAATTAAGATCTTTTTTGGCTGCACAGGAGGATATCAAGCAACTGAAAGATACTCTATCAACTCCTACACTTGTGCTTCTCAAATCTCTGAACAAGGTAAGTGCCTCCATGAAATCTCCATAATTAGCATACCCCAAAATCATGGTATTCCATGAAATTAAATCTTTTTAGTGGCAATTCTCTAAACACGGTGATAGCATCAAAGATGCATCCCAATTTAGCATAAAAATCTATAAGCACGTTGCATATTTCAACATTACAGTCAAATCCCATCTTGGAACAACAGCAATGTAGAGCGGTTCCATCTTTTTGTCCACCATATTGAACACAACCGGCTATCAAAATCAAGAAACTAACATAATTGGGTTTTACGTTAGAACCAAAACAACCCCTTAGAAATTTTACAAACAAGCTTAGACCCACATCAAGATTTCCTCTTTTAACATGCCCCGACATCATACAATTGACTGTGATAACACTCTTCCCCGCCACTGAATCAAACAAAACGGTAGCATAACTCAATAAATCCACAGAACCCAAGTAAAAACTGACAAGACTGTTCATTATATTCACATTGTAATCCAGTCCAAGTCTAATAACATGGCCATGTATCGATTTACCTTCAAGACAGGCCTGGGTTTTGTTACAAGCTTTGATGAGTGAAGCATAAATGAAAGGGTCAACAGATAATGTGGTGCTTTCATTAGTACTTCCCAGCATTTCCTGGAACAAAGAGAGTGCCTTTACAGGATTGGTTGCCGAAGCATGCTTGATCGTGAGGTTCCATTCGACAGCGGCGTTTTCAGGGTTCTGATTATGAGGAATACGGCTGGTCGAGTAGGGAGGAGTTGAAAGTTTAAAAGGATAGAACCAAATGAGAGTTGACGGGTAGTGAGAATGGAGATTCACAAGTAACCGGAGAGAGGAGAAGAGATTTGGGATATTTTCTTTGAGAAGGAATTGAGAAAATCTTTGGAGTCGGATGGGGGAAATCATGGAAAGCTCACTATTGTGTGTAATGTAATACGTGTAATTTAAGAGTGTCATTAATTTATGGTGATTAACCCCACAAATTTACACTCAATTTCTCTTGGAAGACGAATATACCGAAGTAATCACCCATCTAAATCATCAAGATAAATAAATTAACCATTATAAATATAAAATAACTGCGTTAATACAAGTCTCCTGTTTCTTAAATTAAAATCTGAATGAAACCTAATACGAGAAATCCATCAAAACAAAACCGTAGACTGTTTTATGTAGTCAGAAAAGAAGTAGTCCGGCTGTACATTAATTGAAAGCCAGCAACAGAAACATGGCCAAGTTTTGCAGGACATGCGGAAAACTGACACAGAAAATTGTAAGATCATGTTTGTCATTTGAGTCCAGTTGATGGTTCAATATTAAATATAATGGTTGTCAATGCAATAATGTATTAGATCACGAAAGATGCTGGTTGGCATTCCTTGACAGATATTGGCCACGAGGAATTCTTGATTGATATTTGTACCTTACTCATTCATCCATCCAATACTATTAAATGAATCCTACTCTTACTAATCGCGACTACAAACTTATAATTTGTAGATGGCATATACGTGAAAGAAGTCGATCGAGTGCTTAGACCGGGAGGCTACTGGATACTCTCAGGTCCTCCTATCAACTAGAGAAACACTTACGAGGCATGGGAAAATGTGGCAGAAACATGTTAACGCCTATAAGAGGACTAACAAGATACTTGATTCGGGAGGATATAGGAATATCATGGATATGAATGCTGGTCTAGCGGGTTTTGCTGCAGCACTTGAATCTCCTAAACTGTGGGTCATGAATGTCGTGCTGACGATAGCTGGAAAAGACACACTTGGACCTATTTATAAAGGTGGGTTGTCCCACATTGGAAAAAGTATCTAATCAAATCTATCTTATATACAACTTCGTATTATGTATAAATAATTAATACAAGTTATGGTAGACCTGAGAGGGTTCCTCTATGATGAGTGGGTGCGAAACATAATACGAGCCCGAGACTCACCCGTGCCGGAGCACGTGCACGTTGCAATGGGGCGCTTTGATGAGGCGCACTTTACACTTCGCGCGTACGCATCATCGGAGGAGCATTGAGGAGTACTAAACTTTATGCTACAGTGACTAGCGCGTTTCGCTTATGTGGCTATAGTGGTTGATTAGTTGGGTGAATAGGTAGTGACCGGGTAGACGATTAACAATCATTGGATTGGATGTAAATGGAAGTGGTGTGATGAATCGCGATGTGATCTGAACTGTTGATCACACCAGTTAAATTGTGAAAGGACATGATCCATGTCATTGGTGAAACCATGCAATCTAGACCGTCTCATTTCGAATGAATGCTTTCTGTCCAATCAAAAGGATGCAGAAGGAAAGACCTTTGGATGTTGATCCAATTGCTACAATTAAACATTTCCTAAAAGTCATGACTATTCACCAAAATCTCATATGGCTCTTCGAACTCTATAAATACGATCCCCGGAGTCATGATTCCTATTTAGGGATATTATAATAAGTAAAGAATATGCAAAGTCTTTGACATTCAGGCCGTTGACCAAACATTTGTTCCAGGGTGGATATTTCGGTGGAATCCACGTAGTCAAATTCTCAGGTTTAAAATCTTATTTCAAAATATTCATTCAAACATGTATAAGTTGAGCCATTCTTTGGTTTTGGAATTTTCAATACATTATACAGGTCAGATTATCCTAGTTAATAATAGGTTCATATTTTATTTGTTAAAGACCAAGATAAAATAGAAAAGTACTCGATCATATGTAGTTTATATAAATACATACATGTGTACTTATGATCTCATGCTCCTTTAAAGTAATAAAATCCCATTATATCTAATCTGTTCCAAACTACACCAAAGCGTGTTCCATTGAGATTAATAGGAGTCCATTTTAATTTGCTTAGCGCTTCCAGACAAATATGAACGTCGCATATATATCTATATATATATATATATAACTTTTTTAAAATCGCAAGAAAATAAATTTCAATCCATTAAATAATAGTTAAACAACCCACAGATTCAATCAAAATATGCGTATCAAGAACATGCTATGGGAAAGAAATAATCTACATATTGGTTGGACGTGTCTGCAATGGCGTTTCCCCCGTATGCTCAGTATAGAGCTTTGGGTTGCTTTGCTCATCATTCGCTCCTGAAAGTTACATAAAAGAAATCGGTATCGCTTATACGTCACTTACTAACGAGGTCGCATTGGTCGAGGCTTAAAAATTAACATACATTAATTAAGTATTGGAAAAAGATTTGAAAGTTATTTATCTTATAGGTTTACTATAGGTAGCGCAAGAAATTAAATGTGCATTTTCCAAGTCTAACCTTGTCGATTGGCAGCAGCAACAGCAGCTGCAACCTTGGCCTTGTGCCGGAATATAGCGAAGATTCCGGCGGCAATCCCGATGACACCCGTTACTGAAACTGTGCTCCCCACTATTACAGGCGTTCTACTCTTCCTTCTTCTGTACGTTGTGGTTGTATACCCATAATTGTTGCCATCGACTGAATAATCAGGGGTGGTTCCTGCCGTCGGAATGGCCGTGTTTTTGCCCGACGGGCACGAATTCGAAGATGTGTATAAGCCGTAATTGCCATCTAGGCTGCCCGTTACATAATATATATATATTCCTGAGTTATCATGTGTGTATACACACACACACACACACACACGGGCACTCTTAATTAAAGAAAGCATCAAATTGGATACCTTAATTTTAAGTTTTTATTGCATGCTATTGAATCCGGTACTTGTCCAGTGAAAAAATTGTTTGCCAAGTTCCTTATAAACAGGTCAGAGATCGAGCACGAATAATTAGGTCGAGTAATTATTAATCCAAAATTTTTGAAAAGTGAGATTATAATTTTGAAGTAGTTGACTAGCTAGACAGCTTACGTACAGCTCTCGGAGGTCTGGGAAGTCGCCAAGGAATGAAGGAATTATTCCATAAAGATTGGTTTGATGTAAGTCTCTGCGAATAATTAATTAGAGTAATTTAATTTCCGTGTCTTAAACATATGAAATCAGTTTTGTTTGGCAATCATCCATACATACATGGATACAAGAGCATCCATCATACTAAAGTCAGGAAGTGCCTCAAACAGCAATCGATTCCCAAGATTCCTGCATGTTTCAATACATACACATTATTCTTGTTATATAACTAAACTACATAAATTAGTAATGAAAATTAATTAAAAATGAGCTGTGATATATATTCTTACAGCGCTATCACACGCGGCCGGGGATCGGAATTGCAGTCTATCCATGACCATACTGGTGGAAGGCAGGGATCCGGGTTAATCTCCTCCAGCAACGGATATTGTTTCACTAAATTGACCATTCCCATCACTATATAATTAATATATATATATTGTGTTAGGAAAAGAATGAAATCAATTATATGTAATATCCATGTGTTAATTTCATTAAAAATCTCTCTCGATATCTTTTTTTAATAGTTGGAGTGATACACTGACCGTCGCTATAATTAGTTTTTCCGGTGTAACTGGTTGCATGAGAGACAACTCGCACTTTATCGCCGGACGAATATTTCTTCGGAAAACGACCAAAACTTTTGCCATTGGTCTCCTGCGAACTCCATCTTCCTGATATTGTGTATACAAAAGATGCCGCCGGATTTCGTAAATATATATAATAAAATGAATTCTCAGAGAGCTCTGAATTAATATATGGTAAATTAATTACCTGCATCGACTGACATTATTAGCAAAAGACTGACAATTAGTGCAGAGAAAAGAGAGGCCATGGCGGATATCCTCTAGACCCACCCCAGTGAGTATTACATTTACATACATGAGCATGACTGTCTTAATTACCAGAGTTTTTATTCACAGAAACAAATAAAGAATATACGCAAACGCGTTGACATTCATGCGATACATCTGCGAGTGTGGAAGTTTGGTGGAACCCACGCTGCTGCGCAGATTGTCAACTCTTCAGGTCTTTTTAAAATATTTCAAATCGCATTCATTTATATTTTTCATAGCAATATAATAATTAAGATATATCTTTATACATATAGAAGCCAGTTCATTAATAATAGGTTCATAACAAGTTGGAAAGCTGTGTATGAATTAAGATGTTATCGTATAAATGGATTAGTCATTTTAATTTGATCTTTTCCTCGAGGATTTTTAACCTTAAATTTTGAGTTCCTAAATTAATTATTTTTTCAGTTTGATTTTACCATATTGCTTACATACAATGGTTGACACTGTAAAAAACATGGACTCATATTCAAACAAAAATAAAAATAAAAAAGGGCTTGTAATGCTGCAGTCTTCACTCCAGTTTCGAAATGGGCTCGTTTAGCGGTGACAAGCCCATAAGTACCTAGCCTGGCAAGGCCCGGAACCACACGTATGTCGATATGATAAGTTGAGCCCTGCACCACATCGTGTCAACGAGATTATATCTATACAAATGAAGAAATAATGTATGGCAATGGATTTGGTTTCGGGACAATGGAGGGAAATAAATAGTACATTAATCAGGTTTTTAATAATTAGTGGTACGAACTAACTACCTGGATTGGTCGTTCATTTAATTGATTTAAATTTTCAATTATTACGTGATATAATAGCATTCTAGCAGAACATTAAGATATTATTAATTTACCGTGATAACCTTTGTATGTATGTATGTACCCTGATCCATACTATTGGGAGGCCTAAAAACAGATTAAAATAATGGCGATGCAAATTTTAGTACATAGATTTATAAAAGAGATCATGAGATTTTGTAATGGATTCATATACTAATTTGATTTAGTTCATATCATTATAGGGGATGATTAATACATAACCACACACACGCACACTATATATATATATATACACACACATTTATGCTTTCAGCTATCAGATGATAATTCATCATCGTCGAGCAACATGCATGTTATTTCTTTAACTTGGCATGTGTTCTTTTTTTTTCCACTAACTTATCACAGTTTTGTTTCAGTCTTATAACTCTGTGTTTGGTTAGATTTAAATTCTGTTTCACAATAACACAATCGTGATACTGAAAATCATCGAAAAATAGATGTGTTCACTGAATTGGATGTCACGTGTATATTTTCTCGTAATGAAATATGATTAAAAATCAACAAAATATATACTTTCAGCACTAAGACACAACTTTAATAAATGAGATGAAAAAAAGGACAAAAAAATGGATAACTTACAGACTAAATGACTATTTAGCCTTAAAATTTAGTCTAGTCTAGAAATCTAATATAAGGCAACAACATGGTATCTGTTATAAATTTAAAGAAACATTAATAAACTAAATGAAATAATTACCTCGATAATAACCTTGATTGCTCCTTAATTGCTTGAAATGAAGTCTTGATTATATGTTAATAGGAAATTATTATTTCTCTATAATTTCCTTGATTTAGAGAGAAGATAATTGGGAGAGAATTTGTATAAATTTGTGTGTTTTTACAATGAAGATTACAAGCCTATTTATAGACAAATGAAATGATTAAAATAATATAAAGTCCTAATCAATTCTCCTAATTTTGACAATTTTGTAGACACCCAAATTTGACAATTTGTAGACATCCAAATTTGACAATTAATTTGAATTCATAATAGTATCATATATTTAATTCGTATTTATACACAACCTCCAAATGAAGGAAAAGAAAAAGAAAACTCTCATAACATTAATGCCTGCTTAAGTTTATAATATTGCAAAATTTATTCAAAAAATACATGATTAAATCAATCTCATAAACCACATCCACAGATCCACCTCTGATCATATGCACGAGTACTCGCAGATTGAATATATACTATGGATATTACTCAAAACGCCATTTTGTAGCTCGGATTTTCAGGGTTTTGTTATACATTCTTTTTATCCTTCTTGCTGGAGTAGGGTTCTTATAATAGTACTCGCATCAATGCTTGTGATGTCTTCGGAAGCCAGAAGCTCAGAAAGTTTGTGACTCAAACAGTCCACCTCTTTCTCCAGTTTCTTTATATAATTGCATGTTTTCTTCAGAATTTTTGAGGTTTCCACCTATTACCAGAATTGAAGAATTACTAAACTTTACCAAGAAACGAAAGCGATTGAGAGGGGAAAAAAGATAGTTACCCTTGTTTTGTATCTTGAGCTGGAATCAGGCAACAATGCTTGTAATTTCAAGATGAGATCACTAGCCTCATCTCCTGTAAATCTTGAAATTTTGGCCCTTCTGTTTGGCATTTCTTGTATAATTTATATAATATTTAATACTATCGAGGATCTACTAAAAAGACTTGACCCTTTTGGTTATTGCTCAGTATACGCATGTTTCGGTTCTTGGAGATGGAGAGTGACAAATGAGACTCTTAAATAGGAGGTCCCTTGTAAAGGTTTGTTACAGATCGCCACGAATAGTAAGTGTTTTCCCGATACTTCATTTTTCCGCGCAGCTTTTAAAAATCGTACGTTACAAATGTTGAAAGGAAATAAAAGAAGATTTGGTTTTATTCAATTATTTCAGCGATGAATATAAAGATTTTCCAACTTATTGTTAAAAATTAACATGTTTTATTTATCGCTGCCAGGAGCTCTATATAATGAGCTGCATTTGTGGTTTTGTGAGATTCTAGTGAACTCGAAAAGTCAGAAAAATTTCATATTAATCGGTTATGATTTTTGTTGGATGGTTTTTTGGGTTGGTTATAATTCTGTATAATACCAAGCAAGACGAAATTATTAGAGATATATCATAAATTTTAACGTTTTTTTTACAGAGTTAAGTGAGGTTGGATCAAAAAATCTTAAAACAAATAAATAAATAAATAAAAGAACAGACGGTACTTGGAACCAAATTAATTACTGTGGGGACGAAATAGGGTCCATATATTTATCAGCATGCTGTACAATTGGCCCACAAATTTTTTGTCTCTTTTGCTGAAGTAGAATCGGGAAAAGCCCAATATTGTATTAGTTTTTGTTTGGGTCTTTCATTCAACTTCTAATTTGCAAAAAGATTAATAAACGGTCTGGGTTCTGAAACAGTGAATGGTTTTGGTTAGAGTACCTAAAACTAAAGTAGGCAAAAGGGTTATTTTATCTATCTAAAAATATTTACCCAAGCATTCAACCGAGTTTAGTATTAGGGAATTTGCATCGTCCTTATTTATACTAGTTCCAAAAACAAATTATAATAAAGCCTCTTCGACTAGGAAACAAATGCCAACATTAATGTGCTAATAGCCTATTTAGTATGATTTAAATATTGTGGGATATGTTTTGAGAGTTAGTCCGTTACATAAGTCCTGTTCCATGGGTCTGTCTATTCGTGCATATATCTCTATGTATAGGCTAAGAGGCTTCTGGTCTATACATAAACTTAGCCTCATGTAGGCAAATCTTTTTTAAAAAGAGTATTTAAATATTATTAGTTAAATTTTGAAAACAAAAAAACAGTTAGATGAGGTGAATGATTACATTCTCAAGACCAAATCCGATGAACAATGCTGAATGTCAAGATGCCGACACGTATTATGCCTAATACGAAAATTAAAATTGTTTGGACAAAATGTGACATTTGCCTGAAATATCGTCCAGAAAGAGTAAAATCAATCGAATCAGATTATAAAGCAATGCACAATACTCACTTGTCTTTTCCTCTCAGGCATCGACAGAGGTCCCTCCCATGTACTTATTTTCTTCAATTCCTATGAATATACGTCAATTCATGTTCTCTCCTTGACTTTAGAGTTTAGAGGTTGTGATTCTATTAAAGCATTTTGGAGATTTTTCCATGTGATTTTAAATATCATTTAATTGCAATGATGTTGGTTTGGGTGAGAGCTATTATCATTTAATGATTGATGGGAATACGCCATAAAAATGTTGTTTTGAACTTAGAAAGAAAGCTTGCCCCGACATCTTTTTATATATATATGTTCTCATTGAGATCAATAATGAATGCATTTCATTCGTTTATTTGATAGAAAGAAATAAACCATCATTATCAAATATTATGGTGTAGTCATTTCTTGTGACAATATAAATTATGGGGAAATATGTTTTTGACTTGAAAAAAATTAGGTGTCATCTACTTGTCTCATTTCTGAAAGCTTGTCTCAAAAATGAAGCTAAAATAACATTAAGTTTACTCTTCCTGAGTCCATCATTTTTGAATTGTGGAAACTCAAAATAAAAATTTGACCACAAAATAATGTGTACGGCAGTAAAAAAGTCTGTCTTATTCCATAAAATAATTTGCGTCGCTGTAAAATTGTCTTATCTTGTTTGATTTTCTTGTTCAATTTTTTTTTCTTTTGTTTACTCCATACTTGATCCATTCACATATGCTAGCTCGTTTGTTGAAGTGAGATTTTTAACCGGCTTACGTGGAAAATTCAGATTTTCTTTTTGATTTTGTGATCATATAAGAACATAAACTTTGTGGTTTAAACAGACAAATTGGTTAAAAAAAATACTCCAAAAATAAGATGTTCTTTCTTCATCTCATTAAGGATCATCACATGACAATCGTGAAAACGGTAAGGAATTCCATATGGGAATCATACCAACTACGTAAGGGTCAACATAAATACCATGCTCATTCCACATAATCGATTCACAATTTGTTTTTATTCAATAACATCAAAGGATTAGTATTAAAAAGCGAACATTTATAGTGTAATTATAGATTAAACGTTAAATATTTGTTAATCAACTGTCAGTTTTTTGTCAGCCATAATAACTAAGGTCATATGACGTGAATTTTTCTCTGCAACTTAAGCAATTATATTGTTGCCCTTGATTAGACAACTAATGATTGTACAACATAATACTAAAGAGATTCAAAAATTGGGAATTGGCTTCATTCACCAACTAAGAGACCACTTCCACAAATTTCGGAATAGTGTCGATACAATATATAAAAGTTATATGCAAGTCTAATGTGAATTGATATATAATTGACGAGTGAGATTATTATGTATCTTAAAATCATGCTCAAAATTTTATTTTTAAAAAATCATGTTTAAATTATAATGTATAAGAGTAGGTTGGACCCTTCACCCTGATTCAGCAAAAATCATACTCGTGTTTCCATGTGGATTAATGTCTAAAATGATAAAAAGCATTTTAATTAAATTAAGATTAAATCATCCTCTATATTGTACTAGAAAGAAAGTGACGCTCAATAAAATAGATATCATATAAAAAATTCGATATTTTCTAAAATAAATTCTGCCATTATATTTATGTAATCATAGATTGTCGTCATAGAAAATAGTTAGGCTTAAAATATAAGAAAGGAGCAGAAAACATAATATAATTTACTGAATGTCTTTTTCATTTGATTTACTTGTTTTATATAAATGCCTTTTCGAATTTTGGCCTACCAACAGATAAACCTACCTGTTCGAGAGTTGAAAAATCTAGGATGTTGGGATTTGGAATTGCAAATGCCATTTTTGGGGCCTGGAAGATGATATTTTAATTGGACACAATTTTATGGGATTTCTGATAGCTCAATGATATCTTAAGCATGTTTGGCTTATATATAATATATAACAATAACAATAATTATTTAGGAAAAATGCTTACTCATCTATTATTTCTGCAGGGTATAAATAGATCGGACAAAAATTAAGCTTGATATTTAAAATGTCATATAGTAAATCGTATGCAAAAGGTCATCATATTACAGGTACTAGCAAAAAAAAAGTAATAATACCAGAAGAATTTCAGACGACCAATGCAAACAATACATTATTAGCCAGGAGAAACTTTATTCAAGATCTTTTGATGTTCATTCTTCACTCAATACTGATTCCTAGCTTCATCATTACATTAGAATATTTATAAAATGAAGAACATAATCACTTCAGTCATTTTATTTAAGCCGAAAACACAAAAAGATGTCTCGTTAAGGAGGAAGCATATTGGAGCTCCTCACGTTGCATTGGGTACGACGCACACCTTTTACCATCATCCTCATGGCATGTGAGTTTCATCGACACTCGGTGTCCACCGAAGTTATAATGACTAGTTTTCAAACAACTCTACATGCAAATTTTCAGGCCATTGCTGTCTGTTCTCAACTGAAGCTCGAGAAGTGGATGTGCAAAAGATGAAAGAATTTTGTAAAAATACCATACCTGATGATCATGGATCTGTCTTTAAGCACCTGCAGGAAAGAACACTAATGTATTAGTATCTGGTTTAATGCTACGACTTAACTTGAGTGCCAATTAAACATGCATGACAAAATACTTCAGAATCTTCGAATGGTGTAATCATAATTTACCTGCAAAGGTATCCACGTACATGAGTCCGTACCCCATCATCAAATAATCACTTGCAGTGATACAGCTCATGACAAATGCCTTCCAGCAACCTTTTCATTATCCTGGATACATGCAAATGAAGCTGACGTTCAACAGAGATCAGGAGTTGAGAATATGTCAGTTTCTTCTTTCTCTATATCGATTTGTTTATTGACAACTCATAATACACAAAGATGGACAACTAAAGAATAGATCTTGATCGCTTACCGTTGTAAACTTGCTCTTATATAAATAAGCTTGTAGCAGCAAAAGTTCGTGACTGTGATAACCTATCCTACCAATAATCACCACATGAGCAAGCTCCATCCTGAAAATGATGGTAGCGAATAGGATCCCTGATAACTATGCTTTGATTTTCCATTTTCGTCACCAGTTTTGCAAAAACATGGCAGTCCCCACATATCCTGAGATTCTTTCTAATTCTTATTGTTTTCCCTTTTGGAAAGCTCATTATACCAAATGTGATAGCCAGTTTCTCAGAATGGTACAAAAGTGAAGTTTCCATCTGTTCCCCTTCAACATCTTGTAAGACAAAATTTGTGTCAGGTACATATCCTTCTTCCTTTAGTCTACATATGATCTTATTCAACTCTTGATAGATAGAATTAACTTGTGGGTGGGATCTGTCACCTAATATAAAAGCATGGATCTTCTTGTTTACCTCGATCCAACTACATCCCGGTTCCTTCTTGATTCCTACATCTTTCATAGAATTCCTCAAACATGCAACATCTTCCCATCTTTGAGTGTTTGCATATATATTAGACAGCAATATATAAGTTCCCACATCTTGAGAATCCAATTTCAGAACTTGTTTGGCAGCATACTCAGCTAAATCCATGTCACGATGAACTTTACAAGCACTAAGCAAAGTCCTCCAAGTGACAGCATCTGGTTCGCTTGTCATTTCGTGAATTAGTTTCATTGCTTCTTTAAGTTTGCCAGCCCTTCCAAGTAGATCAATCATGCACCCGTAATGTTCCCTTCCTGGATCAATGCCATAAAGCATCTTCATTGATTTGAAGTATTGCTCACCATCTTCTACCAGTCCAGCATGGCTACAAGCAAAAAGAACTCCCAAAATTGTGATATAATTTGGTCTGGTTCCTGAAGCTTTCATTTCTTCAAATAACACGAGAGATTTTTTGCTGTAACCATTCTGGGCAAATCCTATTATCATGGTGCTCCAAGAGATCACATCCTTTTCAGCCATCCTAGTGAAGGTGCGGTTTGCATCTTTTAAACTGCCACACTTGCAATACATATCTAGAAGTGCATTGTTAAGGACCAAGTCTCGATTAAACTTGATTACATTGGCATGGATTTGCCTACCAAGTTCCAATAGTGCTAAACTGGTGCAAGCTCGCAGAACACTGGTCAGAGTTGACTGATCAGCCCAGAAACCTGACCTCTTCATTCTAATGAAGAGATTCAGTGCTTCATCGCCATTACTGTTCTGTGCGAAACCACCAATGATGGTGTTCCAAACAACCGGATCTCTGGTTACCATCTCATTAAATATATAGAGTGCTCCTTCCATTTCACTTAATTTGGAGTAAACGTCAATTAAAGCGCTTTTGACAAAAACATCCGACTCCAAACCAACCTTTATTATGCAGCAGTGAAGTTGCATAAGATTAGTTAACTCTTTGCAGGATCTCAGAACAGAAGAGTAAGTGTACATGTTGGGTTTAACTCCATCCCTAATCATCAAAATCAACATTTGGAATGCCTTAAAATAAAGCTCTGTATTAGAGTATGCAGCAATCATTGTTGTCCAAGAAATTACATTTTTCTCGGGCATTTGATCAAATAAAGCCTGTGCTTCACCCAGTAACCTAAACTTCACATACATGTTCAAGAGACTATTGACAAGGAATGTTTTGGGTTCGTATCCATTGGAAAAAACATACTGGTGAACTCTTTTGCCTTCTTTGACAGCACAATGGTCGATGCAACACTTGACAAGCTCTGAGTATGTGATTGAATCAGCCCATAGTCTATACTTTTGCATCAAGTCCATCGCTGTCATCGCTTTGTGAAGATTCCTCTGATAGCAGTATGCAGTGAACTCATTGACTAAATGTAGATGATAACTCGATGTCGCACTCAGTACTGTCCTCCATTCACATGGTTCTCTCTTCCTTTCAGCTGATGCCACAGAATATAATTTTTGGCATCTTAGATATATACCCTGCAGCATCACAGGGATCAAAGTTTCATACACTGGCAAGGAACAGCAGAAGCATTTGGATCTGTATATGGGCTTCATGTATAGTACATAAGTTGCATCTTCGATCTGTAAAAATTGTTCATATAGCCACTCAAACAGTTGATGGAACAACAAAAACTAGACATCACAAGTAATGAACACTCGGAAAGTAAAGAGAAATATATGGTCTTGATCCCTTAACATGAAACTAACAAGGAGCCTTGTGTAGGCTACAATCCATTGTTTAACACAATAACTGAATTCTAATCAGATTGCCCATGATTAAAATTTTCTTCAAATTTATGGAAATTCTGTATCTTTAAATTAGAATGATATATTTTCAACACTCCCTAATGCTGAAAACTCGAATTTCATATATTTTGAGCTCAAAAAATACTGTGAAATATTTTGTTAAAAGAAAAAAAGAATCACAGATTCCAACATATATAGCCACTAATTAGCATTTTCATTCACATACATAAAAATATTACTTTTTATGCCAAAAATATTAATTTCAATCATAAATATGGTTTGCTCGAATCTACTCCAAATTGACCGATCTATGAAAAGTGTGATTTTCATGTCAAAAGTATTATATTGAAACTAAGATATTGACTTGACTCATCCATGTAATATCACATCAATCAGCTAGCCTACTATATAGAGAAGTATTTAGTTTTGACGCGTAGGGAGGATTCCATTGTAGGTATCAGAAGCGACAACCAGAATAAACTAAAAAATGAAAAATTGGAGGAGATGCTTACAAGTAAACAAAATTTCCTGTATTCTCATAGGACTTCTATCAAACATCTTTTACACAACAATCCAGCAAAACCTGGATTGCAACCCGCAACAAGCTCCAACCACACAACACACCCATTGGACAGCTCGACACTCAGAGTACACGCCAACCAAATCACAATCAAGAATAAACTAATCATCTGTTCCTCAACATTCATAATAGTAACCAATTACCCTATAATTTGATTATGATTTGAAACTAAATCTCAACAATTCTTCAACCAAACAATGAACTATTCGAGCAAAAACACGCTAACAATTCATTCGACGCCAACATTGCTAATTCAGCGTTCTCAAATAAAAAAAAAACTTTACTGATATCTTTCATGTCAAGAAATAAGCATGCTTCCAAGACTCACCCCGCCGATTGCCTTTTCTCGTTTTTAACGGTCTCCCGAAGGCAAGTTCTCCCAAAAATATATGAGTAGTATCTCGCGACTATATCATTTTGCTTTGTTATCATTACAGAAAATGGATTGAATTTGCAATAATAATTCAGAGAAGGTTCCCATCATAGTCCCCATCATAAATAATATTTTAAAATAAAGATTAATATTTTCCATTTCGTCTCATGCAAAGTTGCAAACGATTATGAGTATTATTATAAAAAAATTTTGTAAGTATTTATCCTTCATTCAAATTAGAAAGAGCTCATTAAATTAGGTATATAAATTATGACAACTAATATTTTAAAAAACTTTTTAAATAGAGAGATACATTAATAATTATTAATCGATTTTTGCATTAATATTTTAAAAAACTTTTTAAGCAGAGAGATACATATTACTACATATTCTGGACACTTGTTTAGTTTTTCTTTCAAAAACATAAACGGGAAAAATAACTTAAATCATATTCTCAATAATGACAATCAAAACGATAAATTAAAAGTCTAACAATTGTCGAAAATCTAGGATATAACTTATAAATTCTTGTTTTAAAATTTCACTTTTATGTAATATTGAGTCAGTTAAATCAATAGATTCAAAAATGATAGTCAAGTAACTAAATAGAATAAAAATATGAAATAAATATATGACACTGTAATAGCTGTTTAATTCTGTATATTTATTGTTTAAATGCATTAATTAAGACATTAACTAAGTGAACAACTAATCTTTATATAATCTACGCTTGAATACAAGTCCATGCATCAGTCCCATTCAAGTAAATATAGATTTCGATGTTTCTTATCTCTCACGAATTGATAACATTTCATCACACAGATATTTCAAGATCTTTGAAAATTTGCAATAATATAAAACACAAACGTAGGATTACGAAATCTCATTACACATGCACATAATGAGTCATGTATATTCCTTTCAATGCAACAAGATTACGAAATTTTCTATTGACTAAATGCAGCAACTCTATAAAATCAGACGTCGAGTCCTGTTGGTATTTCAAGATCCAACATCGAAATTTAGTCGTCTTTCTTTCGACTGCGAATCAGAAGCAAACATCAATGGTAGAGGTCAACACTCGTTTGTTCCTTGTTAGTTTCTTCTTTGGCCTTGTTATATGCTCTGTCACAGAGAACTTAAACATAGCTGCAGAACGAGGAATTCATCAGGTTTGCAATAACTGAACTATAACCAATTTTGCTCTTATTTTTCATTCGTAATAATATCAAATTTGATTTTAGTATCATCGGTGATTACCGGTGATTGTGTTAAAAAGAAGGAATGTGAAAAAATAGCGAGAACTTTTGAAGAAAACATCGACCAAGATTGAGAGACAGACTGTTTTTTCATTCAATCGTCAATTACTATTGTTCAAATATTTCAACCACATATCATAATCTAGGGAATCAGAGAATACTAATGGCATTTTAATATATTGAAGAGCACGACATGGTGTGTGGTCAGAGGATCCGCTCCAGCGGATAAGTTGCAAAGATTTATAGACTATGCATGTACGCAAGTTGATTGTCGCGATATCGAGCCCGGTGGTCAATGCTTCGAGCCAAACACATTGCAGAATCATGCATCTTATGTTCTCAATTTGATATACAGGGCTACTGGTAATTGCAATCTTGAAATTGGCTACCCAGCGATTACTGACCCTTGTAAGATCTCCTTACTCCTCCTCTCTCTCATACATACATCTGTTAGTATATATCGATTTAGGGGTATGATCTCACCTTGTTTCTGGTTTTGATTTGATGTCGCAGCATATGGCAAATGTCGATATACATGATCACGGCGTGTTGGAGAAGAACAGATTTATTGAGCTGTAGCTAACCAAAAGAAATCATGATATGAAATAAAAGTGAAATTTGTATTTCCAGACAAAAATGTTGTTTATTTTCTATCGAATCTTTTTCATACTATGCATGACTAAGGTATACAGAAATGTGACAATATTTGAATCAATTCATAGGACCCGGCCATATCATGAGACAACATTGAATGCTTGAGCCCCTCTTGCAACCTTAATAAAAACATCTTCTAATGTCGTGTCCGCTAGACCCCATGCATTAACTGGGAATCTGCTCTTTGCATCCTCAACCGCTTCGAAAACATTGGCTATTCTGATCTCATGTTTTGGCAACTCGAACTTTTGTGTTCCGGAGATATGGTATACCTTGCTAGCATTTGGAGAGAGCCGCCGTACTAAGTTTTCGACTTCTTGGGCATGATTCGAGGATGTTGTCATTGTAAATACAAATGACCCCCCGTATCTGGCCTTAAGCTGTCATTTGAAGATAGGGCAAGTAAAAAAAAGTTAGACTGCATTGCATTCTTAACTGTTCTTCTTGCAGGAAATCGGGTACAATATGATACAGTACACGGGTTCGATTTTATACAACACCAAGAGACACCCGTTATGGTACAATAAAAATACCCGTGCGACTTCATTTCAATGATTCACTGTGTGTATTTACTTGCAACCATCATAGGCCAGCATCGCTTAACACTAACCAGTGCATCTCAGAGGATGGTGGATAAAAAGAAACAGAAATTACACTACCTCTTTAGGGTTGCCAACACACTGCAAGTCACCATCCACAAAAATACCAAGGCGATCGCATAAAGTCTCGGCCTCTTCCATTGAATGAGCTGATATATTTGGATAGGATGTACTTTTGAGAGTCCACATGATTTAAATATGAATGACAAATCTTTCTGTATTGAATCCATGTCTTATAAAATGAGAATGCATGCACTTACTGGTCAGAATTATCGCTCTGTTTTGTTTTGCACGCTTCACAACATTCCAAAGCATATTCCGGGAAGCGGGATCAAGTCCAGTACCCGGTTCATCCATATACACGACCTTGTTAATCAAGAACCATTTCAATAAAATTAGATACCAAATAGTTAAAAGGAACTTAACAAATCTTGGAGTCTACCAAATTAACAGAAGCAACAGTAAGGATATAGTATTTTAGACGTACTTTGGGATCTCCGACAAGTGAAATGGCAACACTAAGCCTCCTCTTCATACCACCACTATACTTCCCAGCTTGTTTGTCTGCCACTCCACCGAGAAACAAGTTGACACTCTTCAAAGATTCTTCCACAGCCTGTGTCAGAATATCAACATGGCTATATCATAGATCTCAACTTATTAGTACAATCAAGGACTAACGAGCAGGGAAGGGGACTAATCAACACAAAGCTCAATGGATATATCTGGAAAAAGTTAACCTTTCACTCGCTTTGATATGATTCTAGGATATGTAACTTGATTTCAAAAATTTCATGATATATTTTTTTCTAACTTATGTAATTATCTTTGAGAACCATATGTGCAGGGACATGATGTAGACTTACTTGAGTCAATGCAGAACCTTTGAGATTTTTAAGCCTTCCATAGAACAGTAGATGCTCCCTTGCAGTTAATGTTCCCCAGAGTAAGCTGCGAGTAGTTAAAAACAAATACGCATGTTAAACTAGACGGTTAACGAATCCATGAACTTAATGAAAAGATGTAATACTTTAACATTGATCATCATGTATTGTATCTTACTCATGCTGGGGGCATACACCCATGCTGGTATATATTTTATCCATACCATCCCTGATATCTAAGCCCTGAACATAAGCAGTGCCGGAAGTCGGCTTTATGAGCCCAATCATCTGTCAACAAAATTTATATCCGTAAGGAAGTGATCTTCTATATCTGCATCTTACTCATGTATTTCTATTATATTGTTTACATATTATAACAAAAATACTCCCCCAAGGACACAGCTAAAAAATATTCACCAAAAATAGAATGGAATGGAATTAACTGTTTCATATTTCAACAAATAATTATCAAACCTACCATATTAATGAATGAAGTTTTTCCCGCACCATTTGGACCAAGCATGCCAAAGCATTCCCCTTGGGGCAAAGCAAGGGAAAGCCCTCTCACAGCAAATTTCTCAGGGTTTCCATCCCTTCCTGGATATACTTTTTTAAGGTCATTGCAAATTATGGCATGGCTATCACTTGATTCGAGTAGCAGCTGTTCCACTTTCTCCCTCTAAACAAATTGCACAAAGCAACAAGAAAATAAAACGAGTGAGAAAATGTCATAAAATAAAAATTACATTGGATTAATATGTCAATAGCGTAAAGTCATGGTGTTTGGGAAGATCAAGCTACATCTCTCCCTAACTGTACCCTTAATCACTCCAGTCTTCATGGAGGTGAACAAGCTTCCATATGAAAAAAGACCAGCCAAATCTTATGTAATGATTCTAACATATCTTTATGTGGTATTAACACACTCTATGCGAAAGCCGTTTAAAATTTTACATGTGCCATATTTCTAAATCAATATGACAAGAGATTTAATAGGAAATGTTAAAAAAGACAATATGAAAGCAGCACACCTAAATAGAAGAGACCAAGATTGATTTAAAAACATCATTTGCTAGTTCTATCGCTATTTGGAACTAATTTATACAACAACCAACCTCTTGAACAACGTCTGGCTTCTCAATTTGAACAAAAACTTTAGACCCCTGCCTTCGGAGACTAGGTTTACGGAAGGATGATGATAGTTTCTTTTGATGGCTACGCAAGAAAAATAGAGGACTTCTTCCAGATGACGCAACTTGGTCTACATAATAAGCGGTGCCAAGAACAACCAACCATTCCACTAAGATGATAATCATGGCGTCCCGCATCCCATTATTTTTATCATTTAAATCTTTCCATTTCATTCCATCAGTTCCCATGTAATTTCCAAGAAAGGAATACTGTGAAAACTCATATAACCCTCGGTAAAGGGCAAATCCTGGATACAGTTCCATTGCA
Organism: Dorcoceras hygrometricum; assembly: GCA_001598015.1. Taxonomy (NCBI): domain Eukaryota; kingdom Viridiplantae; phylum Streptophyta; class Magnoliopsida; order Lamiales; family Gesneriaceae; genus Dorcoceras; species Dorcoceras hygrometricum. Next base: position 116,297 of record KV005017.1, read on the forward strand.
ATAATCCCAGCTTCTGCATTATTTCAAGGTTAATCTTGTGGTTGTAAACGTCAATGAACACAAATAAACACAGCATCAGAAACGATTATTAGACACCACCTAAAGATGCTAAAAATATCATAAATTTCATAAAATATGGATGTCTAGTTTAGCATTAATGCTAAATTCCAAATGAATAGACACAACATATGACTTGGTCAGTGGTATAGTTATGGTTTAAAATAATGCCAGGAAAATCGACAAAAGGATTATTTGTACTTACAAAAACAAAATAACAGTCGACTGAACCGAAATAGTTTCGTTGGTTCTATCTCAAATCTGGAACGAACTCACAGTATTGTTCATACTATTCACAAAACTATAATTCAAAAACAAAAGAATTATATTGAACTAGGTAATACACTCACGATATAAAATTTCACTTACTTGGAAATGAAGTGTCTTGTAGAAAAAACTGGAAGAGAAAGCCACCCAACAGCCCACTTCCAAAAACTAACATATACCCCACCACTGCAAGTATTATTGAGTATGAGACAGAAACTTCTCATTACTTCAGATAATATATTTGACGTGATAGCCAGATAAGTAGCAATTGTTATAATTCACACCTGTAGCAGTCTTCACATTGGAGAACAAATCAGCCACGAGAAATGCCAGGGAGATTTGCAAGTTTACATAAATGAAATAGAACACAAACTGGATACTGTAATCATTTAATGTGAAGAACTTCAAACCTGAAAATTTCACTGTGTTTAGAATAACTTGTACCGGATTTGACATGAAATATTTTATACAAATATTTGGAATGGTTTAGCAATTATTTAGCTGTCTTTACCGATAGCCGAGCCAAAAATCACAAAGCATATCATGTAGAGGGATGATATTACAAGAAAATAAGCATAAGATATCAACCAATAAGGCCCGTCTCCAAGCCCATGCATTTTCATCATGATTCTTAACTTGTTTTCTTTCTCATACACCAAAGATATCAGTACAACCTGCTCAGGAAGAAAAATAAATTTACAGTTTTAAATATTCTGTCAAAATTGTTAGTCAATTCAAGTACTCACAAAAAGTATGATGAATAAAGCTGTATAACCAACCTTACTATTTGTAATTCTAAGCAATAAAAATTCATCTTCCTCTAAGTTCTAAGGTGCCTTCGGGCTTTTTTTTTTTTTAATTTCCAATAGAAAAACATTGAAAATTTTTAGCAACTTTTTTCTTGAGTCTGGGATCAAAAGAAAAAACTAGAATAAAAATAGCAACTTTAGGTACTTGTTGGATGCAATTGATTTAAAAATGTAGACTATATATTCTTTTGTTAATTAATTAGGTACTGTATATAAAACTCTTTCACACCCAATCAAAGGTTGTATTTATCTCTTGCAATGGGAAATATTAGCACAAACTTACAGGGAACAGCTGAACAATAACAAACGTAAAGAATAGTGGACCGAGGAGAGAAGAGAAATCCAGCCTGATTTTGGTTTCAGGCTTTGGCATTTCTTTCACAAACTCAAAAAGCATTCTTGTTGCAGGTCCAAGCAGATGTTGAAGATAAGCATTTGAAACCTGCACGAGCGTGCACCAAATATTAGAATACGTTTTATAATCTGTCATCATGTTATAAACTAGCATGTTAATCGAAAAATAATCATTTCTTACTTTCCGTGATAATCGAAAAACATAAACTAATATCATGCAAATCATTACAATAAACCAAGAAAGAGATCTTGACAAGGTTTAAAACACTGTTACTTCTTGCATATGGCTAAATATTTGACCAGAAGTTAAAATTGGCCTACCTGACAAACATAACAATACACAGATATTGTAAGAAATCAAAATGTTAGAATAAGCATATTCATTTTTTATAATCATAAGAAGAATTACAATTCCAAAACTATTGCAGTCCGGACCATTCATGTAAGAAAAGTAAAAATAAATAAAATATAATCGTTGAACCATAGAGTAGGTGTAGTGTAGTAAATAAAGCGCATCTATCAGGATTCAGATACCAAGTTGACAGAGCGAGGCACCCGCATCAATCCAAGAGGCTGATTACCCGAGTCATTCTTATATGTAGAGTTGTACCATATGCTCACATTGAACTGATTTGCATTTGAATTCAAAAAATCATAGGCTGTGAAACAAAAATATCAAATAAACAGATGATCCAGGCAATGTGTAAAGTTTAGACAGAAGGTATTATTCTTGGTCTAGACTCCAGCACCTGCTACAATCTCGTTGATCTTTCTTTCTGGATTCCCTTTACGATATCCCTTGTATAACTCATCATTAATCTCCGAAGAATCATTACGCCACAAATTTGAGCCTTGAACGCAGCTTACATCTAGATTTTTTAGACAAAATATAAGAAAAACAAATGAAGTGGTTGCCCAATTATTTGCTTGTTAGAAATAAACTTTGTCACACCAAGGATCTCTTGCCCTAGTGGCAAGTGCGAGGCCCCAGGTCGATGCGGTCATAGGTTCAAAGACCGCCTATTGGGGTAGTTTAGAAGGAAGTCCCCACACAACCATTGTATCAAAATAAATCAATAATAAAACCTGTCCTGGAATGTTACCTTTTTGAATTGCTACAGGACCTATCTGGAGCGGGAAAGAGAATGTAGAGTTTGAAGCACATTGAGGCTGCACGTAATATACTGGAAGATCTGAAAAGAAAGCTGGCTCAAGAAAATTGATATATTGAGTCTTTGATTCTGAGCCCTGGAACATCAAAATAAAATGCAAACATTGAAATTATGTGTCGTGTGACGAGCAGCTTAACCTAAAGCACATGCCATCATCAAAAGGATGAAAAAGACAGAGCTGAGAAAGGACAAAAAGATGGAAATACAACTGACCAAAGCATCACCAGCTATACTGTAAAGAATATCAGAGGCGTTTATATTAAGTGACTGTTCAAGCATATTGCCAGCCACACCTGTCAAGCAACAAAGGAAACATGAAACATATTATCAAGCTCATTCGCACATGCTTTGTAACTTCTCTATGTATATCAAGTGACCACCACAGGTAAAAATTAACTTGTTAGAGATAGGAGACGCTCAATATTTGTTGGTTATAGCATGCATCCTGAAGTGCAAGAAAGTACCACAAACATCAGTCAACGAAGGCCGAGCATGTGAAATTTATTGTCATTAATGGTGGAGATGGGACCAGAGCAACTAACTTCCTCCATGTACAAGATTATATACTAAACTGAATAAATATCAAATTTAAGCAATTAGCTTCATGTGACATTTAATATTGTTTTCTATCAGCCATTGACAGATATAAGTAAGACGAGGGGAGACATACTTCGTCCAAGTGTCTGATTACTTCCGGTCATAAGTATAATCACAGGACAGGAGCCTGTTCTTCTGCATGATTCATCAGGCAAATCCAAATAAGGGATGGAATCGGTTTTCACTGCACGATACTGTTGTGCCGGCAACTGTAAGAGAGGAGGCCATTCTGGTGGATGAGGAATGGGACATGTGGCCACTTGATCCAAGGTTGAGTATTCAATACCACAAACCCTCGTACATGAGCCATCACCATTAGTATCAACACAAGTGCATCCACACCTGTTTTCTGGCTTATTTAATTCGTTGTTCACCAAAACTTGGATGAGGACAAGCAGTAAACAAAGGATCAACGGGATTGCAACAAGTCGAAGATTAGTCTTGCTGTTTCGTTTCTGAAATTAAAAATGGAAAAATGAAGAAAGATCAATCAGTGAGAACTACAAACAAAGTTTACTATTTCAATCAAAACTTTAGTTCGAGACCATCATCGTTTCCCTTGGAATGGAGGTTCCAGTTACTTTTAACCTCACATGCGAATGAGTGGTTCTATAAAATACAAGAAGAATCAACTAATGATGTTACAGAAGGATCAGATTTGTGTAATGAATTCCAAATGGTACGCGTAACCACAAAGCTGCTGTAAAAGCTTTTTCCTTTTCCTTTTTCCTTTTCCTTTTAATGGATCAAAACCAACTTTTATTGGTAGCTAGCATCTAAATTATCAACCAGACAAACACACGTAAAACTGATTCATAGTGGATGCATGCCACAAAACAGTAACCGATAACTTTTTACCAATTTCATCCCCTTAAGTGACATTGATTTTTTTGTGAAAAGATTCCAAGAACTGTGCACATATTAAACAGCAAAAGGTAAAAATGCTAACTTTAAAAAAGCAAGGAAGAGAGATAGAAAGGAAGCAACGAATAACATAAAATTGAGGTATCAAATGAGATAAGCAACAGCTAGCCTCCGTCATAAATTACATTCAAGTTAAACTAGCAATGAACTGAGAGATGAGCTAAATATAACTCTTATCAGCGAAACACTACTGTTTCCCTTCCATCTTGAAACTTGATACAATAGACAGTCAAGAAACATGACAAATAACCCAATAACCATGGAGATGTTGGACCAAAATTGTGATAGTACAACACTTAAATGTGCAGGCACCTGAAAAGTCAGATTTTTCCTCAGCAAAGCATTCGCCTGTGTCCAGAAACTTGCCGGCCCATTTGATGAATCTGCCATTCTTCCCAAAATTTGAGGTTTAACTGATAATTTTTTTATACTCACACGCAAAATTGAAATGGTTTCATGCTTTGATCGATGCAGTTGGAATTTGGCACTCTGTTCTCCAACGTCACATATACCTGTATGACATTACGGACAAATAACGAGAGGACTAGGTTGACGAAACTGCCCTTTTGCTGAAACTATTTCCTGGAAATAGTCCGCGGGTGAATGACTGGAATGCCCCTCACGCGTTTCACGTCCCACTCATTCTAAACTCGCTGCTGCTTGTTTTGGTTTCATATTATTGTCTTTTCGTCTGATTTCCACTTGGCTCCATCTAGTTAGTAGTTATTATCGATTCAATAATTTTTCTTTTACTCTGGTATTTTAATTTAATTTAGGAGTACCCTGTATTTTAAGATTTTAATACAACTTTAAAATATATAAGTTTTACATGACGTAATATATATTATTGTAATTTGCACCAAATCCGAAATTCAAGGATCTCGGTTTTTTAAAATATTTGTTTCGAAAATATTGGACTTCTTTCGTGTTTCGCCCGTTACTTGATAAGTAGGTTGAGAAGTATATTGACATAGACTTTTTCAACTAATTCAAGGGAGCGACATGGGAAGAATGTTCATCAAGATACGTTGAATTCATGTTAATCAACCAAAAATACATTATCTAAATTATTTAACATAATCGGAAGAATCCTCGAAACTCCCACACCAAAAAGCTTATTTGCTATGAAGGGAAAAAAGCCCTTATTCGAAAATACACATTCCCAACAATTTTTTATACCCGAAATAATTGTTTTAATTTTTTCATGCGGAGAAAGATTTGCCGAAGTCATTGTTTGATTTTCAAGGAAATAAGTCGAATCCAAATTTTAAATGGGATTCATTCGACCTTAAAATGTTTGGAGGATTATTGCATGCCATTTGTTAATGTCTTTCATTTAAAAAAAAAAATATGAAAACATTTCCGATGAAAAACTGAATACTTGACTAATGGAATTTGATATGATATCAGTATTAATGCTAACATGCACCAACAAATGAACCCAAGCAACAGTTTTAAGAGTCAGCATGAAAATGGATGCTAAATTGTAGACAACTTAAAACAAAAATCAACTAAAAGTCAATAGAAATCGACTAAATTTCATATTACGTTTAGGACACTACCTCAAATATGCACAAATTAATGTACAGATTATATTAGAATCAACACGGAAAAATTAAAGTCAAAATTATATTTTCCATACATGTTTGGACAATGAACTATCACCTATAAACTTTAAAATATTCGAGCGCTTTGAAAAAAGTTGTAGTTGGTACGAAAGTAATATTAATGAAACTAAAATCTACTAATCTCAAATGAATTTTTTAAAAATTTATGAGATGTTCGTACTGAGCATCTCAGGCGCCCACGCGCGCGTCCATTGTAGGCGCCCACATTATCAATTATATATATATATATATATATATATATATATATATATATTTGATTTTTGCGGTCTGAAACTACACGCTTGCTTTATTCTCAACCAAGAAGTTTAGTTGACTTTTAAATTTTAGGGGATATTTTAACTTGACCAAATTAGAGATATTTAATTTTTAATCCATCTAAGCACTAACGACGTCTACTCCAGTTAAAATGTGAAATAGCTTGACATCTTGCCCTTATCCTTAGGCCCAGTTTAACTGCTCTTACCCGTACTACCCTTGCCTTTCAAATCCATGCACGTAAATTGTAGTAAGAGATAATTATTTTGAGAGGCGAACTCATGTTATCGTTTTAAAAATTATTACCAGTGATGTGCAATAATATTTCTTTTTTGAAAATATTATTAGTTTTGGTGAGACATAATCAGTTAGAAGCTATTGAAATAGATCAGATATATGAGACGGAACAAACCAGATCAGGCTAAGTAAAATCAACTTAATCTACATATCAGTTCAGATCAGATCACGCAAAGTAAGAACAACTTAACTTATGGACCAGTTCATAGAGGCAATCATATCAAAGTTGGGTGGAGTTTCGTGAACATCTAGATTGATACAGATCATAGCATGTTCCAACAAGTGTCTTTAATCCCGAACAGATCAGATCAGATCGGAGTGGAGTTTCGAAGCAGTTCAAAGAGCATAATTCGTAGATCAGATCAGATCAGGATGAGATTTGTACAGAGCAGTCTTCGAGGCAATTACTTGACGAAATGAGTGTACTGGATATGTTTTTCAGCATAATATCAGAAGTGTCAGAGTACAGTTGTAAAAAACTTCCTATTTCGGGAAAAAATTTAATGGAGCAGTAAGGATCAAAGGACGATCAATGAATGTTCATTAAATGAGTGGACGCGGGTTCTAAAATTTGTCTATCGGATACATTTATAAACGTTTGAATTCGAAAAAATATAAAAGGAAGATCGAGTGCAGATGTTATATACGATGTTTTCTACAACCCACGCAATCTGAGCAACTGCACCTACGAACTTCTCTTTTCAATCAGAAGATTGATGTTCTTGTTTTTATTTGAATTTTATGTAAAGTATTTCAGCTGAGTGCTGAACACTACAGGCTTTGTATCAAATAGATTACATGACAAAAAGCCTCCTCTCAAATTTATTTTCACAGCCTGTGTGCTGTATTAGAATTTCTACAGTGTGTGATGTTTGTCAAGTGATACTAGGAATTCAGATCGGGTGGTGTCTGAGTGGATTAAGATATTGTGTATTCTACATAGAGTATTTTAGTGGATATACTTCCAGTTTTGATATACGGGAGACGTAAAAGTGTTGTTTGAACTTACATAAACAAACTTGACTCTCTAATCTATTTTACTGCTTCAGCTGGCACACACTACTCTTCAAGTTCGCTTCTCAATTGTGCTCTTATACATATCTACTTATTTCACAAGAAAGCAGATCATATTGAATGCACGAATCAACTTCTAACAGAGTTGATTCCAAAACTGTTTTAAAATATAAATGTCTGCAACTAGGGTTTATTCACCACCTTTCTAAATTCTAGACTGAAAATTTGATCATATCAAGTAGTATCACAGTTATCTGATCCGGATCTTGATTTCCAATATTTTTAATGTCACATAACAATTCAACATCAGGTCTTAATAGTTTCCCTCCATTCTAAGACCTTATAGATATGAATTTACTAACTAATCAAATACATTTATTGAATATACGAATAAAAGTAGAATCTCAACAATACGATCAAATTTGAAGAAAAAAATATATTTTTATATTGGTCTATTAATATGTGTAAATATAACTCTTATTAAATTGTGATGCAGACATGAGTTATATGACCGTAATTTTATATAATGATCATCAAAAAAAATATTAGGTATTAATTTATTAAAAATTATTAATTTAGCTAATTGGGTAATTAGAACGAGAGATAAAATTATTACTTCAGAGAAATAATGCATATATAAATATATATATATATATATAAATGCTGCCATCTTATTTCTTACTATTTTTCGTAATGCATGACTGCCTTAATTGAGTTTAGTCTTTCTAAGGTCATCTCTTAACCATTGCGCCACTTCGCGAAACACTAACTTTAAGTGATGTAATTTGTACACTAAATATAAAATTCATCTACAACCCATCAACTTCAAACTCAACACTAAAAGGAAGATTCCCAGAATATTCTATAATATTTTATTTATTACAAATAATATTTATTCAACAAAATAAATTTTAACATATTAAATTAAAAAAACATTAAATATTATATTTTTCCATTTGTTATTGAATTATTAACCGTAGTTATTCATTTATACAAATAATAATATGTAATTATAAAAATTGTATAAAAAATTTCAAACTTGAATTTTATTATTTTAAATAGTGATACATATTAAATACAATTGTGAAACTAAAAAAATATATATCCAAGTGGTATTTTAAATATATGTACAACATAAATCGAATCAATGAATTAAATTTACAATATTATTATCGAAAAATGGAATGTTCCACCAGATTCTATAATGAATTATAACACACCACCAGCTTTCAACTAAATTATACATTAAATTACGTATCACTATAAAATTCATCTTAAGATAAATTTAAACCATAACAAGAATCATTAAATAAACTAAAATATAGCTTGTGAAATAGGAACAAAACACAAATATCGAACTTATAACTAATTGAATTACTATATAAGTCCCACAAATGATCGATTAGTGCATCACGTAGTGAGAAATGAGCCTCTCTATCTTTAATTTTTTTAAATCGAGAAATTATTGAAATCTTATGTTTTGATTTGTAACAATTTCCACATTCAGATGTGGTGCTTCCATCACATCTTGGATTGGCGTATCCAAGTCTCGTTCATCCTCGATAATCATATTATGCATTATAATACATGCAGTCATCAATCTCGAAACCAATTTTGGACTCGTGTCGAGGAAAGCTACAACAATTCCAGGACATCCGATATGACAGAAGTACGTAACAAAAGATCGGTGCATTCTCGTATGCAGGTAATATTGACGGAAATTAGTAAACTAAAAGCATGCATCCAACAAGTTGAACAATTCAATCCAGTGGTGCTTCAGAAATGGATATTGTGAGTTTTATTAAATGGAATATGTTATATTTTTATCATTACTTTTTATTATTTACAATTACTTAAACATCATTACACATATGATCCGTGCGAAAGAGTTAATGAAACAAGATGATAATTTCAAGAAAGGATTTAAGTTTGATCATGTATGGTCAATTATGAAAGATATGGAGAAATTTACCGCTTCATCAAACCCGTCAAGGAATCCAATTCAAAGGAGTGTTGAAATTTTCGATTCACCACAATCAGACACACAAGCAACAGATTCACCCAAATCAGCATCTCCAGGTTTTTCTCAATTTGAACTTAATCTCAGTAATGAAAATATTGGTGGTAGTTCATCGCAGAGACCACTTGGAGTGAAGAAAGTAAAGCTAAAAAAGAAGAAAGATGAATATTTTTCACAGATTGAATCAATGAGAGCCGGATAAGAAAAAATTATTGAAATGATAGAACGTGGAACTGCTTGTCGTGAACAAATCAACCAAATGCAAATCCAACGTATGCAACAAAGTGAACTAAAATTGGAACAAAATGAAAAAAATAGAACAAAATCGACAACTATTGGAACTAACGAGGTTTCAAGAAGAAAATAAAATTTTAATAATCGATCTCAACTCTATTCAAGATCCATTATTGCGTGAAAATTTTCGGGCAGATCAATTAAGAATTCTGAATGAAAAGTATGAAAGGAAACGAGCACGTGAAAATCCCAACTATGGAAAATACTTCGGAGATATTGGAGGGTCTGGATCCGACTTACCGGAGTTTTAATCTTTTCGTACGTATCACCTGTTTTTACTTTATGTGTAATGTTTTGTGATATTTGATAATGATATTTAATTTTATGTATCATTATGTTCTATGATAATTTATGTTGTAATGATTTAATTTTATGTTGTAATGTTTCTGTGATATTTCATAATTTAATATTTTATGTTTAATTTATTTTTGTATTTGTTAATTTTATTTTATTTTATTATCTAATATGATAATTTAAATTCAACATGTACAAGAATTTAAAAAATTTATAACAAACAAAAAAATTTACAAATTTTTAAAATCAATAAAATAAAAAACAAAAACAAAAAACAGAAAAAATTATATCACAAAAGCAAATAACAAAAAAGGGAAAAAATACAAAATAACAAATACAAACACAAAAGAAAATAACTAAAATCAATAAATAAATAAATAAAAAAGAAAAGAAAAGGTTACACTATTGCTACATAATTTGGTGCAACACTGTCCACCATCACTAAAATGGCGTTAACTTTGGTGCTTGGTTGGAGTGAAGATCTTAACTCCAAATTGGAGTCCTACGGCAACTTGAAACCCGCTTGGAGATGCTCTAAATGCACCAAAAATGTACATACTATGAATAGCTAAATCAAAGTAGTTACAAAGGGCAAATCAGCGATTTCCAATTTCAGAAACCCAACTTCCTTCCCATAACCGATTTTAAATTTGTTACCTGATTTTATCGCCTTTCATTCCAAGTACTTATTTCCATATTCATGCAGACTGATCTAACAGTTTTTATTTTGAAGCCGTCAGTGAACACAATATAAATTAAAACATGTGATAGGATTGAATCAGATCAAAATGAGTATACTGGGGATAAATAAACTCCTCTAAAAATTTTTGTGTTTAAAGTTATTAAGTAACAAGTGAGTTACCAGCTAACATTCTTCTCAGTTTAAACAGATTCTTGAAAAAAAATAATATTTGTGTTGAAAAACTAGATTGTTCTGTAAACAAAATAAATTCGCAAAATGTAAATCAGTAAAATACACACATATTTATTTATGAAAGTTCGAAGCACAACTTCTACGTCTCTCGTTCTTCCAAAGCTGGAATGAATTTCACTAGAAGATTTGAGTTAGTTATGTTGTATACAAAACTGTTCAGTCAGATCACGTTTGAGCTGGACTTCTAATTCCTCCCTGCTGACAACAAAACACTCTTTGTTATTTTACAAATAATATATAAGTCTTTGAGTGGATAAACAACGAAATATAAGACTAATTTGATTCTGTTAAATCTGAAATACGACACTCATAGTGATTATAAAATGAATAGAGGGTGTTTAAAATTGAACGCGGAGAAAAGACAATTCGTGAGAGTTCTGACAGCAAAGATTCAACAGAGATTCTCCAGGTCAATAATTTATAGCCTTTAGATTCAACGATAATAAAATTCTATCAGTAGAATCAACCGATGAATCATCGTCCTCTAAGTAATTAATACGTAGGTAAAGTTTAGTACTATCACCGTATTGATGCATTAAATGCTCATTATTTTGCTCCAAAAGCTCGTCCTCATATTCTAACAACACTGATGATATTATGATTGTTGCACGATTTGTTCAACGGCTGTAAATATGATCCTCAAGTGGAATTCAGCTCTGATTTGATATCTCTGATCTGCTAACATGATATGAATTGATAGTCTACGCTGATGTGATATTTAAGTTGTCTTGTAGTATGATCCGAACTGCTCATAATTTGTTGGATTGAATTGATTTAATCATATATTAATAAACTATGTTCTAAATTGAGTTGCCTTTCTTAGCTAAGTTTTGATCTTATCTGGATTTAATACACCGTTAGGTTCGGTTTGATAGGATTTCTAAGCTTCATCTTTAGTCCATTGTTATAATCAAAACTTTGAACATTTTGTATACTTAACAGCAGAGAGATTCAAAACAAGTTTAAGTAATATGAACTGAACAATGAAAAGATGTGATATACTTGAGTAAGTCATAATATATATATATATATATATATATATTATATTAATTTATACACACATTAGAAAAACTATATGAGTTATTTTGTTTAACATCCAAATTTGTTCCTACTATTCTTTCAAATTTAACAATTAAATGCAAGAATATAAATAAATCTCTAAAAAATATTACCCATTGTATTGTGTTGAATATAGTTACCAGGATATTCGTATCTATTTGTTTTTTTAGTATACTTCTCCTTCTCTCAATAATAAAAATATTTATTTATTATAACAAAAATATAAAAACTCGTCGACAGTTAATTTATTATTAATTAAGAAAAAGAGCTAATTGGTGGTTGAGATGATCGTCGTTCGGCCTTGGTCTTCTTCTTTCACCGAACCCTAATAAGCTCTTGGAAAAGTGCAGTGCTATTTATGGAGCATCCATGGCGTTCTAGACCGCAGTTGGGAAATCTCTGCCCTGTCTGCTCAAATCCACACTTCCCATTTTGCGCTCCTAGGCCTCAATATTTTAGGCCGCCGCCACCGCCTCCATACCAATCACAGCAAGTCTTCCACCGCCACCTACCACCTATGCCTCCACCCCCTCCACCATATGATCCGTTCGTCGACCACCAAGCTCTTCACGCTGCGAATACTTTCGCACCACCACCGCAGCTTCTTCCACGGCCATGGATCAATAACTCTAATGTTGGTGAAGGATTTTATGGAAATTTGAAGCCTAGGCTAGATTATGACGATGCACAGACGATTGGTGCCAAGAGAATGAGAGTCGACTATCATGGCCACAGTTCTGGTCCTGGCCACTGTGTGAGAGGCAATTATATGAACTCGCCTGGTGAAGACGAGAGGAGATTGAAATTGATACGCGATCATGGTGCTATGAATCATGATTTAAATAGGAGCAATGATCTGGGAAAGAAAAATTCAGCTAGTGCTTCCGAGAAGATGAACTGGAATGAGAGTTGTTACTTTAAAGAAAATAATTTTTACGAAAAGCGAAACTATAATGCCCAACTGGAGCACAGACAAAAGGAGATGGTGGAGTTGGGGCGATTGCAATATGATCAAAGTGAGAATTATCTTGTGCAGAACCAAGTGTGCGAGAATATAAATGGTGACAGGGACGATTGTTATAAAAATCTCGATCAGGCCCGTGGAGTTCCTCAAACGCACATATACAGTAGTTTACCGACTCCGCAAGAGAGAATTAAGGTTCCAACCGACAGCAAGCAAGAGTTTAGCAAACGCATGTTACAGTCGTGTGTAACGCACCATCAAGCTACGGAACCAAAGTACTATAGTTTATCTGGTCCAAATGAGAACATGGGCCAGTTCGAGCGATCACATGGGAATAATGGGCAGCCTCCACTTCCCACGTCACCGCCACCGCCACCGCCACTCCCATTAGAACTTCCTGGGTTGAACTTATTGAAGCCAGGAGTCCAATCATCTGCATCCGGTGGTAGCTCCATGTTTCTTCCAGTTCCAGCTGAGACTGCACAATCTCTACTGGCATCTTATCCCATGGTTTCCAAATGTATCACATCCGAAGCTAATGAATTTTCACAAAAAGCTAATCCAAATTCAGGTGGTTATTACACTGAGGTATGCTCTAGCTAAAGTTCTGATATGTTGTCCCCTTGCTTGATTATAAAAGGTGTATGCTTAACAGCAATATCTAGGTTATGTTAGAATTGATACCGACAAACCCGATATTGTGCTGGAGGAATGCTTAGATGATCAACACTGATTAGATCGAATAAAGGAAAATTATTTTTATTGCGAAAAGATAATTCAAATGCTGTCGAAATGGATACACAAAATTCTGGATAGATCTACCAAAATGTTGACTGCAAGTTCTTCCTTCATTGGTTGATTGTATGTAATATAACTTAAGATACAATCATTTTCTAAGTTTTGAAATAAAATACATAGGTTTATGAATGTTATATATCTTATTGTTGCTAATTTATTATTCATTACAGGTGGAAATTTATTTGTAGATCTTTATGTCAGATTTATAATTGTGCTTTTCAGGAAATGAAAGCCTTTCAGATGGCACCATCCAAGATGTACCTGAGAGAAAGTGAAGATATTCCATCAAATCATCTCTTCTTAGAGAATTCCAAAGCTTTGGATGCCTCACAAATTTTAAAGAAGCCACATCGGAGTAGCCGTCCAGACCACATAGTCATAATCCTGCGAGGGCTTCCAGGTCTTATTCATATTTTTTATTTTCGTTTTCTTGCAATTATCTTTATCATGTAAGTTATAAATTATGCTTTGATTTAATATTCTATAATGATATCTATATTTTCCTTTTCCTTATACATGTTGTTTGCCACTGAAAAGGTCACTCGATTAACTGCTGTATGTGTGTTGGGCCCTCAGTGACCTGGAATTAGCTTGTTGTCTGAACTCTGAACATGCTGTAACTTAAAAGTTACAACTGGGCTAGAGAGTAAAGTTTATATTTTGATGTAACTAATCTCATTTTGAATGCACTTTCTGGTGATTCTAATTTTTTTGCCTACATGATTGTTTATACAGTACTATACTTGGTTGCATTATGAGCTACTGTTTTAGTATGGATTCCTCGTATTGTAGAAAATGTGTATTAAATGGGTTAATGCTTTTGGTTTACCGTAAATACTATGTATCAGTGTGTTGTGTCTGCTAAGAGCATGTGCAAGTTTATTATTCTCAGGCAGTGGCAAAAGCTACCTGGCAAAGATGTTACGAGATCTCGAGGTTGAAAATGGTGGCAGTGCTCCACGGATTCATTCCATGGATGATTATTTCATGATTGAAGTTGAAAAGGTGTTTTCATGTCTCAATGTGTAACTATGACAGCTATGAAACAATTATATGTAAATGATTTTTTCTGTGTATAGATCGAAGAGAACGAGGGTTCAAAATCAAATTCATCAGGTCGTGGGAAAAAGCCAGCTAAGAAAGTCATGGAATACTGTTACGAACCTGAGATGGAAGAGGTGAAAAAGTCAATTCGATAATTCAGTTACAGTTGATACGTGTTTATGAAATTAAATACTTAAAATGCATGCAACCTCAATTTCGTCTTTGGGACTGAGGACGGTTGAAATTTTATTACTACTACGGCAAGGTAATGTGTTGAAATATAATGGATGTTATGGTATTTTTAGTCAAATTCTGGTAAGCCATATAATTATATTATGTAAAGATTTAAAACTAGGTAATGTAATAGCCAAAAGCCGCTCAGAATATCTCGTGAATTTGGTTCTGCTGTGATGACCTGAAGTGGTTGCTGTTCCACTGTAACCTTATTCCGGAAGAGCATGGTTTCTGAAAAAAAGGAACGCCAAATGAATTTTTTAGACATCCTTTGGTTGGTGTGAATTTGAAATTTTTTCCATTGGGTCTAATTTGAATAGGAACTTTGCTTAATCCTAATCATTGATACTTGTGTGAGATAAATGTGATTAACAATTTAACACGGATATCTCAAGTAGTTGCAAAATCGTGATTTTCTAGCAATGAAGCGTACACCGAGAAGTAGCTAAAGGTCGCAAGCATGCTATTAGAAATGCTACTATAGCCTGTTAATTCATTTTTCAGTCTCATGATTTGGAGAATTTTTGGTGGAAGGTTAACTGTGAATGTAGATTTAGTACCTTTATTTGCTCTTCTCAACTGTTATCATTGCATTTATTGTTTTTGTTATAACATTTGTCTCTCTATCAGGCTTATCGGTCAAGCATGCTGAAGGCATTTAAAAAGACCCTTGATGAAGGGGTTTTCTCCTTTGTAATTGGTATGAACGTTCTGGGAGAAAGCGCATGTTTCTTTCAACACAATAATTTTTTTTCTTTCTTGCAATTATTCTTCATTTTTATTGTTCATTTTTTGGTAACATTTATACTAAAGGCATTGGTGAGGTATGGGTTTTATTTTTCTTTGAGATGCAATGATGTGCGACTTAATTTAAACATTACTTTGGTTTTCACCTTGTTTAAGTAACAAAGTAATGTTGGTGTTTCTTATGTTGCTGGCTGTAGCCTTGACATGTTGGTGTATGCCAGTGTGCACCTACAAGTCTGTTGACTCATTCATGTTGCTTTTCTTGAAATTTTCTGTTTGGACAAATAGTGTATTTGCTTTCACCATAGGATAGTTTTCCACAGAAATAGATGAAAGACGTAGTCTTCTTATAGCTTAAATGGTCATGCAGTGCCATTGCGCTGCTTCAGTTTGACTAACTACAGATGCAGTTTATTTGGCAATTGATCCATTTCTTGCTGCTATTTGTGCTTCATCTTAGTGGATGACCGCAATCTGCGGGTAGCTGATTTTGCTCAGTTTTGGGCAACTGGAAAGGTATATCATCATTCTCTGCACTTTGGTCTCTCTCTGTGTGCTGCTCTCATTTCTGGTAAAACATAGAGGTTCATTATATCTTGGTCTATTTGTTGATTCTACGTAGCAAGTTAAGTTGTTTGTTCTGATTTGAGGGGTGTTTTGATGTCGTACAACAAGCTACTCAAGAAATATATTGAATGAATAGAGTGAGGAGGTTTTTCTCCAGTCTTACCACTGTCTAGTTATGGTTCTCAGTCTTTTTGACTTCTTCTTTCTGCCTGTTGATTGTGTTTGTAGATGAATGACCATCTTGGAGATCTCTTGATCTGTGTAGGTGCAGTAGTTGAACTAATTAACACCATTTGAATAATGATAATTATCTTGCTTGAAATTCTTTATAACTTCTATAGTTATTCTTAAATGTTCTGCTTTTCCAGTTTTTGAACTTACGAGAAATTTAGAAGTATTTTTGGAAATAAAAGTTTGTGGTCCTTCCTTGCTGGCTACAAGAACTTTGAATTTCCCTTTTCTACCTGTTTCTCATATCACCTGATTTTCATTATAATATTTCAAAGACATTCTTATAAATGTATTTGATTTGATTATGGTAGTTTGTGTAACTTATTTGAACTGCCCCTCTTTGAGCATTCTCAAAGAGGAACCTTGCATACTTCCATGCAATTACTGTGCCATTATCTAAATATTCCTGAAATAATGGGTTGTTAAGTTTCCGTTCTGTGGTTCATCTCTTCATTGCATTTAGAGGTGCTCCTTCAAAGTCTTTCTGTCTGAATGTTTTGGTTTATTCTGGGTCAGTGCCTTGTTTTCATTAATTTACACCTCTTATATCAGACCATGGGCACTGGATTGGATGCAATATAACCCATTTAAATTTACTGAAATAAATTGACATATTCTTGGGAGGTGTTGGTTTAGTCCTTGGTGTTCGACTAGTAAAATATATTTTGCTTACAATTGTGAAGTTGGCAGCAAGCACTTTATCTTATTTAAGCATAACCAGCTTACAAAGTGAAATAATAAGAACGAGATGCTGTATTACCATCATACTTTGATGATCTATTTTTATCTGAATGGTGTTTGCAGATCCATTATGTGGTTTTTGGTGATTGATAGTGTCTTTGTCATATGTATATTCAATGTCATGGCTTTCAGAATTTGAGACCTTCAATCAAGTTAGTGTACTGTTACAAGCTAAATCTTATATAGTTGATAGTTTTTAATTTGTTACAGCCAGGCAATTATGAAAGATAATCTAGACATGACCTAGATTTCAATTTCATTGTTCCATCATCTTTTGATTAGCAGTGCTGATGTTGTCAGGCTGAGTTAAAAGTATATAAATCTGACATAAAACAGTATCTCTACTCCTTGAGAACAGTATTTGTTAACACCTTTTTGATACTTTATTCTCTAGAGAAAACTCAGCAACGTCATCTGCATGTTTGCAGAAAGAAGTAAATTTATTTCTCTCCTACATGAATATTTTGTAGACTCAATATCAATGATAACATTGATGATATAATCCTTTTTTCATTTACATTTAATTTTATGGGATGAAATAACATCAAGTGGCTTTTTTTTGACAATATCAAAGTGGGCATTAAATGCAAGTTATATGTCTAGAAATTTGGCGGTTACTTTCCCTGACCGAGTTTACGCCATAGGCTTAGAGAATAATTCATTCAAGATCATTTTTTCTTGATAAATTTGATGGGAATGAATTTCTGTCTTGTGAATGTTCGACGCATATACAAGTCTTAGCACTTTTCGAATTCAAATCTCTGTTCATTTGTTTTGTAGATAAAATATGGCAAATCATTCCTTTTTACTGTTCATTCCTATGAATATATTCCAGGCTCTTTCCTTGTTTGTGAAATAACCCATCTGATAGCCTGCCTTCCAGTCTCACTAATTTTCAATAGCAAAACATTTTCATGGTTTTAGTAACTGTCAATATCGGGGTTAGTGGTGGGTTATAAAATTGGTATCTGCTTCACCAACGTCCTACACCCCCATTACTCCTTATGGTAGTGTTTCTTTGTAAATATATTATTATCTTTTATCAACACTAAAAGCCTCATAATTTTCGAGCCCAAACTTTAAAGTAATCCTTTCTACAATCTCAGATATGTTTCTTGTAGGCTATGGCTGTAATTATTTGTTGTTTGGATGCGTATGATGGCTCTCTTCACTGTCCTGTTTTTCTTGTTTTGTTATTTGATTTAAAACAATAATAGGTTCAGAGACATTTGGTTTCCAGATTTAAATTGGAGTGAATTCATCATGAGCTCTGTGAGGGTTTTACATATAGCTGTATGATTTGGCATTAACACGAGAATACATAATGTAATTTTGAAACGACCAATTCACTAACTAATAAACTCGAATTCGCTCTTCAAAAAGTGACATGGGGATTACTGTTTAATCCTTTGGCGTTTGGTTCGAAATATTACCAATCTGAATTAATTGATGATATCGCTTTTAATCTTGATCATCCCACAGTAATGTATGGAAATGTAAACATAGATAGAGGTTTTATGCGTACTTTTCTTGATACATTTTGATTATCACATTTAAAATCTTCCTGAAAGATTATTGTTGCATTTTCTTTTCGGATATTCTGGTTGAGGCTGCTTGAAATATCATACCTTTCTTCTGTTACTAGTCGAGATTCTCTATTCATCCTGTGTTGGTTTTACTTTTATAATCTTATGAGGACCTGTTATTTGCAATCATTTGGTGCTTAAAAATTTATTCCAATTTTTTAATTGCAGAGATCTGGTTATGAGGTTTACTTACTAGAAGCCGCATACAAAGATCCTGCGGTGAGCTTCTCATCTGGTTTTGGTTACTTTCTCATGATACCAGTGTTCTAAATAACGGTTGAGGTGGCCGCCTAGGGTGGAGGTGGTGATTGACTGACCGCATTACCCATAGGCGGTAGAGGTTTGCCAGGGCAGGGCAAGGTGGTCAAAACTCAAGAAATAATTTAAAAAACCTAACTATTAGTACATTATTATGCACTTCTTTTCAAAATATAAAAGCCAACTCAAACATCCACAAGTGCGACAAACCCCACCCCACTCTCCTTCCTCCTCGAACTGCCCTCACCGGTTTGCCAACCTAATCACCCTAATTATTAATACATTATTGATTATACTCTTAGGTTTAAGTGATGTTGCGTTTTTAGTATTAGTATGGTTGATGAATCTTTATTCATTATCTTGATACTTGCATTTATATATTTATTTGCGCCTTGTATAAATTGTATGAAACTTATCTATACATAAACACAATTAGTTCTACATATATTACATGATTATATATATATTTATGTATAAAAAAATAGTAAACAAATTCAACTTCATAGATAGGCGGTAGACGGTCACTGACCTCCCTGCCACCACCTATCGCCATTTATATAAGTGCATCATATTTTTCGGTTAACAAAGTAAATATTGTAGCTTTAGTTTAGTTTTTTATTCGTTGTAAAGTGCGTTAGATCCCCTGGAAAGTGAAATGATGGAATATATGCTTTGTGAAATCAGAGAGGGTTCACCTAATATTACATTGAAATGACTCTGGGTATGTCGTAAGTCCGTGCAGCAGATTAAAATGTAGCATTGTTCTGTCGAGTGTCTGTTTTCTTAGTTGTAGATTGGCCTTCCCTTTCTTCTTCTTGTTTTCTTATTAATATCCATGGCACCTTCCAGCACGTGGAATTTTAAAATATATTGTACCACATCATCTTTAATGTATAATCTTTTTCATTGTGGACGCAGGGTTGTGCTGCCAGAAATATTCATGGTTTCACTCAAAATGACATACAAAAGATGGCTAAACAATGGGAAGATGCACCGTCCTTATACATGAGGCTAGACGTCACGGTATTAGTAGTGTAGTTTCCCCGTTTTGCACCAAGAGTTTACCTGACAAGAATTTGTCAAGACTGATGATATTTACATTTCTGTAAATTTTAACCCTGATGTTGGCTGTTCGATTATATTGCAGTCTTTACTCCATGGAGATGATTTGGAGGAAAACGGGATTCAAGAGGTAAATTCACTACCCACGTTTCTGTTGGTTTCCTTTTTCCCTTTTCATCCTTTAATGTTCTAAAACTTCCACCTATGATGTTGGCAGTGATCTCATTTTCATTATATCACTGTTTCTTACTTGTTGGTTTGTTTTGTTAAACCAAACTATCATTTGTGAAATAATGGAAATAACCTAAATTTACCCAGGTTGACATGGATACAGAAGATGGGGATCATATTGGGAGCCTCCCTGGTTCAGAAGATGCAAGTGCGGAAAAGACGAAACTTTCTTCAGGTAATCTGGCTTTCAGATGAAGTTTGATAGCTAGTTCCTTGGTATTGACATGCATGAAAGATAACAGACAAATATCTGGTCTACAATTTATGATCCAATCGCTCAATCTAAGATCTGTGTTCTCAGGTAGCAATTTTATCGTAGAGTTAATTTATCCAGGTAATCAATCACTGTCTTATTGTTGTAACGACAAGCTGTTTTTTACTTGCTAGTTGATAATATTCCTGTGGCTATTTCATATCTTGATTAGTCGAATGGATGGAGAAGTTTTAAAAATATCAATATGGAGTTTGGTGTATTTTAGGAGGTTGGTTAGCTTGGTCACCTGTAGACGTTAGTCCTATCATATCATTGCTTCCTAATTTAATGGAAAATTGTTGTGCAAAAAACTTGCACCATGTTCAACTAACCCATGGGTAACAGCTCATTTTTGTTTGATTCCTTATAAGTAGCATTTGATTGATCGTGCCTAGGAAGATACCTTTTATCATCACCAATTTGCTTCCTTTCTTATCCAGTTAATAAGGATTTTGGGCTGGTTCCGGTTGCTGATTTTTTTTTCTTTTTTTGTGCTAGTCTGCATCCAATTTTGTATTACTAAGTATGTCATTTTCGAAAAAAATTTAGAAACATCAAAAGACGAGCAGAAGTTGGATGCTGCAGAAAAATATACAATAGAAGTGGTGACAGAATTGGGAAAGAGCAAATGGTCAAATGATTTGGACGAAGATGATGTGCAAAAAGCTAATGTAACTGGGGTAAATTTGAGTGCTCTC
Organism: Dorcoceras hygrometricum; assembly: GCA_001598015.1. Taxonomy (NCBI): domain Eukaryota; kingdom Viridiplantae; phylum Streptophyta; class Magnoliopsida; order Lamiales; family Gesneriaceae; genus Dorcoceras; species Dorcoceras hygrometricum. The sequence continues at coordinate 137,686 of KV005017.1, forward strand.
TCTGGTTTAGCTAAATCATACAGCAACCAAGGTAAATCTGTATGTTGGGCTGATCAGGTAACGACTACTGTCTTTTCACTTCTTAGACAAGTCATCTGGAGTGTTTAAAATTAAACTTTGCCGTTAGGCAACACTTGAAGATATTTCAGGGTTTCGTAAAACTTTTTGAGGTGGATGCACATGAGCCATAAAATAAATTTGAGGGCTTGTACACGCAATTAATAAAAGTATTAAGTTTTTTCTAAGATGTAACAAACTGAAATGGGTTTGAACTCTTGAATGTTTAATGTTTTCAAATAGATAATCCACCTTTACTGTCGACGTTTTTAATGTTCTCATATTTTGGATCATGGTCTCCTCAGGTTGGCAGTATTGGTTTCTCAATTGGTGCTGCGAAATCAGTAAATGTATCTTTAGTAATTGGTCCTGGTTCTGGGTACAACTTGGTGAGATTCCTACTATCTTATTATTGTATTGCATTCCATTCTACCTGATTGTCTGTACTAAAACACATGTCTAATGTCCATAAACGAATATTAACATTTACCCAACATGAACTGGACTGAGTTGCCACATGCCCTTGCACGCACTTGCTGACAATGGTGCAAGGTAGGCGAAAGATGCTCCTCTAAAGGCTTTAACTGATCTGTTTCGACTTATGGTTGCAGAAGTCGAACCCCCTGCCAGAGGAAGATAAGCTCGCTCAGAAAGCTCTTGGATCCAAGAGACCAAAACTATTCCAAGACCAATTACGTGCTGAGCGCGAGGCTTTCAGAGCTGTTTTTGATAAGAGGCGACAAAGAACCGTCGACTTGGATGAGGAATAATTTGCATAAATTTAGTGCGGTTTTCCTTTGTTGTAAATTGTGAGTCGTACATGTCCAGTCTGATGGTTGGGTATTTTTGTCTATTTGGATGGCGTGGCACATTTAAAGCCAAAGACCAACCACATTCAAGTGTGGTAAAGGTTCCTAATAGGTTTCCATCAAGACTTGGAATTATAGACGACGTGTATGAATATAGAGAAGAATCTTTCTTTGGCATACTGATTTTTTTTTATTTTTTTGAGGCTCTGTTTTAAACCTGAGGTTGAATCGTACATATATTGCCATAGATTCTAGAGGTGATTGAATTTTCCTCAAAATTCAAATCGACCACACTAAATTGCTAGTCGACCACGGTTAAGGTCCATCAGGGTCAGACATCAATCCACAATGGGTGCCTGCATTGACAGGGCAAAAATGAGGACCCAAGCCTACTCCATAAAATTCAAAATTGATGTCCATATTTATATGTACAGACGTTTAAATTCAGAAAAATTGATATTTTGTTACACCATTATATTTAACTTGGCACCAGATTCTGTTTTAACTAATTAATACTATATTCATTTTGAAATATTTATCCACTGCTAAATTCGAGAAACTAATTGATATATGGCGGTTTCTCCAATTAAACGAGCCAACTAATTTGAACAATCACATTAGTTTCTTGAATAAAATTATCAAAAGATATTATTAAAATAGTATATGCACACGCAGATCAAAGTATAAATATTAAAATATTATCTGAGTCATTTTCGGCATGCTTCGTGGTAGTTTCTAAACAATGACTTCGCCCAGGCATGCCTTTCTTAAAATTCGAAACCTCTATTCCAAAGCAGACGTATCTTGTCGTGTAAATAATGCTGCTAACGTTTAATAAATCATAGATTAATTTAATGCTTGTGATGCAACCAATAAACCCGAGTGTTTAAATATTTCCCTTTGTATTAGTCAACTTGACTCGAATAGTGATGATTTTTTTTTTTAACAAGAACTCAAAAAACTTGAGAAAATTAATTTTTTAATCATAAAATTACCCCTTAAAAAATGAATTTTCAATAGATACCAAAAAAATTAATAATTTATATAAAAACAAATCTAATTAAACATGATAAAGGATAATAGTTTGCCAAGTTTTTTTCATAGTTCAACTTTGCAAAAATCTAATGATAATATTTCTTTCTTTTAAAAATCCAGTATCATAAGTAACGATCAAATAGTAATACACTCATTTCATTAATGCATAAAAGATGAAATAAAATAGTTTTTGTACTACAATTTTTTGCCGGAACTTAAATTTTTCATTTCAATTTTGCAATTTTTTAACGATATGAAATACTATATCAAGTTTTTCATTTTAATAATCGTTTAAGATAATAAAAATAATTTACCCGAATGATATTTAAGTGTGAGTTTAAAAAGGTTCCTAAAATTCTCGGAAAAATATAAGAGCATCTTGAAATATGTGTATGAAAAATATATTATTTACAATAAAAGCATTTACAAATTTTAAATATATAATATAAATATTTATGCACGAAAATAAATCTGAGATGAATCAAAATTTTATAAATGAAGAAAGTCATATTTAATGGTAGTGTTGCCTAAAATAGATTAATTAGAATCTTAAGATTGGGTGTAATTAAACTCTTAAGGATACTTCACATATGTAGAATATAACACTAAAAATTGTGTTAAAAAGTTAATACCATTTTTAGAGTTACTACCTCCACCGACACACCGTGTAAGAAATGGAATAATAAATACAATATATAATTCCATGCATACATTATTATATTGTTTTATGAGAAACAAAAGTTACAAATAGTCATTTGTCAAAATTCAAATTTGTAGAATTTTTTTATTTTTTATTTTGTATTTTTTATCCCTCCAAAGCGCATGTTTTGACTTATATGATTGGGGGGAGTCTTGGTCCTATTCCATGCTGTCTTTTGTTGACTCCTATTTTTTTTAATACTTATTCGGTAGAAGAATATTAATTACGTTACGTCCTAATTGGTGGCTCTTATTGAATCTGTTCCAATTCATTTTTGACTAGAAATAGGATACTTACTATATTATTATTCTTAATATTCAAAAAATAATTATTTGCTATTTGAAGATGGTAAATATAATATCGCCAATAATTAAAAGAATGCTGCAGATTTCAATATCTCATTATGCATGGTACGAATTAAATACTTGTGCATCACCATTCACTGTCATATTTTATATATTGAAAAATCACATATAATATTTACATAAAATTAATATATCAAGGTGAGGATTGAATATATAATATATAAAGGATATATTAGATGCATCGAAAAAATAAAAACGTCAAAACTTCACGTAGACTATTAGTCTAAACTCTGGAATTCCTTTTTTCCAAACGGAGACCCTCATGCACTACCGCTCTTTTTTATTTATTTTCTTATTAGTAGACTCCATCATTATATACGTAGCTTCCTGAATAAATAGATCGTGTGAAATTAATTAAATGGATGACTGAATATATATAACTAATTTTACAATTTATTCTAATTAGTACTAAGTCTTTAAGGCGATCCTGAAATATATATACCCTTTTTAAAAAAATAAATATATATATCGACATGAAATCAATTGAGTTTGTCTATATTCTGTTAGTAGGCATTCTTCTTTACAATTTCTAAGGCTTTAAAGCCGGAAGATATATATTTTGTTAGAGTTTATGTCCGTCCTATATATACATGCACTAAAATATTAGAGTTATATTTAGTTTATTAAAGTGCTATAGAAATTGATACATATGCATGTGCGGGTAATGACAAATATCATTTGGTCAATAGTGTAAGTAATGTCGTCCTAGGCGGCACAGAATGAGTCCGAGAGAAAAAATTATATATGAATAAACAACTTATAACAGTCAAAAATCTTAAAAAATTAATATATTTGATAAACCATTAGTCCGCTATGGCGTGAAATTGGACCTCAAGCTTGTTCGCACTGCTATAAACTACCCCCCCATAAGTATTGCCTACAGATCAATATTCAAGAACAAAACACACCACACCACACCAAAGTTACATATATATAAATCAAAAGCCGAAACCCAAGATCTTGCACATATATATACTATAGCAAAAATGGCAGCAGTAGCTAACCATTGCATTGCCCCTTGTTCCAACATCAAATCCAAGAAACTGAAATCCTTTTCATCCCCGACGGCATATGCCAGAAATTCGGTTCATTTCGCAGACAACGTAAGAAATTAAGCGATTTAATTCATCGTGCATGAACCTCTATTTCTTGGTTTCAAGGTGCTGATATATGTTTTCTTTGAACTGTTCACAGAAATACAAGGAGTTGTCCTCACTATCCATGAACGGTTGCCAAAGTGAAGATCCTAGAGCACCGATTGGCACCATTGAGACCAAAACATTTCCGATAGCACCGACACCGGCTTCGGCTGCTGATCGTCTCAACTCGGCTATTTACGACTTGAAGTCCAACCCATCACAACTTGAATCCGGGATTATTCGTCTCGAGGTATATTACTAGGAGTCATTTGACAACCATTTTATATAATCGATATTTTACAAAAATCAGAAATTTGTTCTTTCAACGATTGGATTCATAACAAGAATATGAAAGTTACAAAATTTCAAAACGTTTGTTTGATCGAAGTATTTTTGATTTTATGTACAAATAAAGATGGCATATATATTAGCTAACAAAATAAGTTTGGGTCGCATATGTATTGAACGTTCCAATAAACTTTCTTGATTTTAAATTAGTTACGTACCACTGACTTGGAATTTAATTAAAACGAACAATTTTCAGTGCGTTCAACTTTGGAATATAATATGCCGGCGTTGATTATCGTATTCAAAATATTTCGAGTCTAAAACAAACATATTTTATGAAATATGATTGACATACAAAAATTCAGTTCAATCAAGTATACACACGATTGCTTGAAATCTACGTGTTCTTTGATCTATGCATATATTTATATATATATCGATGCATGTGACAACATGACGTCACAAACGTTCTATTTAGTTTGTATGTTTAATATTTCATACATAATTTAAGATATATGTGTTTCTGTATAACCTTTCCATGTGTCGAGACGTTACGCTATGTACGTTCGATATTTAATACAAGTTGGTATAAATTATTCCCCCTGTGTATGTGTGTTTGAGAAAGATTAAAAAATGTTAAGTCTAATCTGAACGCCATAAGGGCGAAAATAGTAGAACATTTTTCTTCAAAGCTAGTTTCACGTCATACTACTCTATAGCTACATATTACAATATCATCAATTCATGTTATATGTCATATTGTGATATTTGTTATTATATGTGACGTAGATCTAAAAAGAGCAAACATATAATTTGTTAAGTCAAATAAATTCTCATGAAACACATGCATGCATGCAGCATGCTACGTTGCTTTTATGAATATTTCTCTTTATGAAATCTGATTATATAATTATAATTGTTGAATGGTTTTCATAAAATTAAGGTGCCGATTGACGAGCACATCGAGTCACTGGATTGGCTTCGTTCTCAGAGCATAGATCCTGTGCTCCCACGCAGTTACTATTCTGGTCGCGAATCGTCCATCGTTCCCAGTCTTACTGCTGATAACAATGAAGAAAAGCTGGTCAGCGTTGCTGGATTTGGTTCAGCCGTCTCATTTCGTCATCTCGACGCGTTCTCTTTGAATGACTGGCATTCCATCAAAAGGTAACTAGTTATTAATTATTATATATTCCATCTCCTAGTTGATAATCTTATGTTCAAATGGATAAAATGAAGGTATAACAAATTAACGATATTTATGATTGTCATCTCAGGTTCTTATCTAAAAGCTCCCCACTGATCCGTGCTTATGGTGGAATGCGCTTCGATGCAAGAGCCAACATATCTCCTGAATGGAAAGATTTTGCTTCCTTCTATTTCATGGTCCCTCAGGTATAGTTCATAATCAATCAAACTGTATCTTTTAATTTTTTACCTCAAGTAAGTATATATTCATGGAAGTTTATATGAAAAATTGCAGGTTGAGTTTGATGAGTTTGAAGGAAGCTCGATGATCGCCGCAACCGTCGCATGGGACAACCGCCTCTCGACCACATATGAACAAGCGGTTGCAGCACTTGAGGCCACTATGTGGCAGCTTTCGAGTGTCATCAGATCGAACAACAATTCTTCCGAACAGCCCATTTTGCTTGATCAAACTCATACTCCCAACCAGATATCTTGGGAACTAGCTGTCAACAAAGCCTTGGACTCCATTAAAAGCAAAGATACAAATCTGACCAAGGTACTAATCTAGCTCATTTTTGGTTTTGTGGTATATATGAACTCATGCATGCATGGTACTTACGACCTATACTACAGGTTGTACTTGCACGTAGCAGCCGAGTACATACAAATGCCGAAATCGACCCCTTGATGTGGTTGGAAGCTTTACAGGCTGAAGGAGTTAATTCCTACCAGTTTTGTCTACAACCTCCCCAAGGACCTGCTTTCATTGGGAACACTGTGAGTATAAATTAAGATTTTGTAGTTCTTGATTCCTTGAAATATTTGTTGCGTTGCAATATTTTGATATGTGTTCTCTTTGTATTTTGTGAATTAGCCCGAACGACTGTTTTACCGTGACCAGCTGAGTGTCACCAGCGATGCGTTGGCCGCTACACGAGCTAGAGGAACATCAGAGGCTCTAGATTTACAGATTGGACGCGATCTACTCTCGAGGTAATCGACTAGTACTTCTGATCAAATCACTACAGCTTAATACTCTGGAGTCAGCGGCATCATTAACTTTGTTTGTTGATTCATTTGCAGTCCTAAAGATCACCATGAATTTGCAGTAGTACGAGAAAGTATCAGAAGAAAACTCGAAGTAAGTGTAACTTAATTGTACTCCACCATTGAACACTTATTAAAGAAATTAAAGACATTTATAGGGTTGATTCTGACATGATAATTCTTGAACATCTGTCTGTAGGCTATATGTTCAAGCACAATAGTCGAACCAAACAAAGCTCTGCGGAAACTCCCACGAGTTCAACATCTTTACGCTAAACTCACGGGCACACTCGAAAGAGAGGACGATGAGGTACATATATATACATAGGTCCCCTCCTTATTCCATAAAACTCTGTTCCCTTGGGATCATAAACATAAAGCGGAGATTAACTATCTAAAATTGTTTTCCAGTTCACTATTTTGTCATCTCTGCATCCGACTCCAGCTGTTTGTGGGCAGCCTATGGAAGATGCCCGAGTATTTATAGTCGAAACAGGTAGGAACAAACTACTGACTACTCTTCTGGCCTTATAAGTCACTGTTCGAATCTCTCTGTGTCTTAGTTTCAATCATCTTTGAGTTCTATGTATAAATATATATATATATATTGATGAAACTGATGCATTGGATATTAATGAATGATGCAGAATCATTCGACCGAGGATACTATGCTGGCCCTGTTGGGTGGTTTGGTGGCGCAGAGAGCGAGTTTGCTGTCGGAATAAGATCAGCCTTGGTGGGCAAGGTAAACATAAGATTACCAATTCAAAGAAACGACAACCTATTGATTAGATTCATAAAAACCATAGCGGGTTCGACTTTATAACGATGAAAGGTAATAAAATTTGCATCTAAATATGATAGGACATTGGTGCTATATTGTATGCGGGAACTGGGATAGTACAAGGGAGCAAACCAGACATGGAGTGGAAGGAACTAGAGCTCAAAACCTCACAGGTCTGTGTCGAACTCCGATTCATATTTCTCAGCATTTGAACTCTAATAGAGATGACAATTAAATTGATTCTAAATGAGATTTGTTGCCTTGTTTTTACAGTTCACGAAATTGATGAAACGTGAAGCCCCTCGAATGGCCATAACTGGACAGCACTAAAGCACGGATACAAGGATGCATGGAGTTAATGCAACACCCACGATTTTTTTCTTGATTGATTGATATTTCTTGTAAATATGAATAAAATAGTGTTGAAAAGATGAAAGAGTTTACCAATATGCAACTTGGCGCACTGTGTTTATAGAGGACGAGTAGAAAAAATATTAAGAAAATTTATGGAGTCAATACATGTGTAACTTCCATAACTTGATATCCCTATTCATTGGGAGAATACTGGAATACAATATTAAAGAAATTATTTTGCTATATTTATTCAATTGTGTTTCATCTGTCTAATATGAATAATCATCTATATAAATTATTCCATAACAAAATAGTATTTTTAACAAATTTCAAATTCTAAATAATCATGTACATATACAATATAAGTTCAAATTCCACCAAGATTTTCAAAAATGAAAATAAAATTATTTCAAGAAAGTGGAAACCAGTTTAACCCGTTCCATGCGACAGGTTCACCGCCGATTATTTACCATGACCGACTACGCACAATGCCGGTTCTCAGTCGAACAGCCGGTCCGATCCAATTCTGAAAACCCTGACACTGGGGAATAGCAACGGCCTTGAGTCAAAGTTGGATCTGTATTTACTTGAATGCCATAACAAAACCAATTCGATAAGGTTTGCTTTTACTTGGATAATGAGGTATGATAGGATATAAATTTTGCGATTATTAAAATATTTAGTAGGATATTGAATGATATTTGATGTAGCCAAATTTTGTCCAGTCGAAGAGCTGATACCACTTATGGAATGTAAGAACGGGCTCGGGCACCACGTCGGGTTTCAGGCACTTGAAGGTGGAAAGTGCTACTCCTTGGTGTGTGCAACCACAAACATAACTCCTCGGTGGTCATGCGGGTATCAATATTTAACAAATAATAATATGTGAGTTAGATTAATTAAATTTGAGATAATATAGTACATGATAAATTTCCCCTTTTTATAATTAATTAATAAGTATGAAATATATTAAGTCTTAGAGAATTGTTACATTCCCCTTTGTGTTACATACTCTCCACGTTATGTACATTTACACGTAAAGTGGATTGTGTACAACAATATATGAATAATCATAATAATTTATAGAATAATATTATAATTTTATATTTAATAATTTAATTGATGTAGACTATAAGTATAAGATATATACAAGTGAACATAATTTGACACGATACGATAAAATTGGAAATATTAATCCCATCATGCAACTAATAAGTCATAAGCAATAACGCCTAATTTTGAACTTATTTGCTATGTAAAATTATAAACGAAATTTCCAATTTTATCCTACCGTATCATAATAATTCATAGGATAATATTATAATTTTATATTTAATAATTTAATTGATGTAGAATAAATTATTAGTATAAGGATAACATACATACAAGTGAACAATAATTTGATACGATAGGATATAATTGGAAATATTAAACCCATCATGGCAACTAATAAATCATAAGCAATAACTTCTAATTTTGAATTTATTTGCTATGATCCTTTCTTATTTTTTGATCAAATGTCATTGTAAGTTTGAATAATTTAATTACTCAGAAACGTTGTTGCTTTCTATTCAATAATTAAGTTTTGAATACCCAGGAGAACTAAATGACTATTTCTGAAGACACGATTGGTATTTTACAATTAAGATAAAAGTGGAAGAATATGAATTGAATTTATATATATGAATAGAAATCTTCCCTTTACACAACGAAGAAATACATCAAGGAACATGTAATAAAATACATATTAACATTTTATTCTCTTTTCAAGAAATTAAAAAATGGATTCATCGATGCCCAACTGGAAATAATTGGGTCTCTGATCTCTGTATTGAGTAAGCTCCGCCATACTCGATCTTTCAGTGCTCTCCGGTTATTGCCATTCTAGCTTCTTCATGTTTCATCAATTTCGTGAACTATACAAGAAAATCAAACTAACGTATGTTTAGAATCGTTCTCCTTGGAACAAGTGATTTCCAAGTGTCGAATTTAATATATTTGACACATATATACCTGTGAGGTTTTGAGCTCTAATTCCTTCCATTCCATGTCTGGTTTGCTCCCTTGTACTATCCCAGTTCCCGCATACAATATAGCACCAATGTCCTATCATATTTGAATGCAAATTTTATTAACTTTCATCGTTATAAAGTCAAAGCCGCGATGGCTTTTATGAATCTAATCAATAGGTTGTCGTTTCTTTGAATTGGTACACTTATGTTTACCTTGCCCACCAAGGCTGATCTTATTCCGACAGCAAACTCGCTCTCTGCGCCACCAAACCACCCAACAGGGCCAGCATAGTATCCTCGGTCGAATGATTCTGCGTCATTCATTAATATCCAATGCATCAGTTTCATCAATATATATAAATATATATATACATAGAACTCGAATGATGATTGAAACTAAGAAACAGATTGAATCGAACAGTGACTTATAAGGTCAGCAGAGTTGTCAGTAGTTTGTTCCTACCTGTTTCGACTATAAATACTCGGGCATCTTCCATAGGCTGCCCACAAACAGCTGGAGTCGGATGCAGAGATGACAAAATATTGAACTGGAAAACAAATTTCAGATAGTTAACCTCCGCTTTATCAATATGATCCCAAGGGAACAGAGTTATCTGGAATAAGGAGGGGATCTATGTATATATATGTACCTCATCGTCCTCTCTTTCGAGTGTGCCCGTGAGTTTAGCGTAAAGATGTTGAACTCGAGGGAGTTTCCGCAGAGCTTTGTTTGGTTCGACTCTTGTGCTTGAACATATAGCCTACAGACAGATTTCAAGAATTATCATGTCAGAATCAACCCGAAAAATGTCTTTAATCTCTTAAATAAGTGTCTAATGGTGGAGTATAATTAAGCTACACTTACTTCGAGTTTTCTTCTGATACTTTCTCTTACTACTGCAAATTCATGGTGATCTTTAGGACTGCCAATGAATGAACAAACAAAATTAATGATGCTGCTGACTCCAGAGTATTAAGCACTAGTGATGATGATCAGAAGTACTAGTCGATTACCTTGAGAGTAGATCCCGTCCAATCTGTAAATCTAGAGCCTCTGATGTTCCTCTAGCTCGTGTAGCGGCCAACGCATCGCTGGTGACACTCAGCTGGTCACGGTAAAACAGTCGTTCGGGCTAATTCACAAAATACAAAGAGAACACATATCAAAACATTGCAACGCAACAAATATTTCAAGGAATCAAGAACTACAAAATCTTAATTTATACTCACAGTGTTCCCAATGAAAGCAGGTCCTTGGGGAGGTTGTAGACAAAACTGGTAGGAATTAACTGCTTCAGCCTGTAAAGCTTCCAACCACATCAAGGGGTCGATTTCGGCATTTGTATGTACTCGGCTGCTACGTGCAAGTACAACCTGTAGTGTAGGTCGTAAGTACCATACATGCATGAGTTCATATATACCACAAAACCATAAATTAGCTAGATTAGTACCTTGGTCAGATTTGTATCTTTGCTTTTAATGGAGTCCAAGGCTTTGTTGACAGCTAATTCCCAAGATATCTGGTTGGGAGTATGAGTTTGATCAAGCAAAATAGGCTGTTGGGAAGAATTGTTGTTCGATCTGATGACACTCGAAAGCTGCAACATAGTGGCCTCAAGTGCTGCAACCGCTTGTTCATATGTGGTCGAGAGGCGGTTGTCCCATGCGACGGTTGCGGCGATCATCGAGCTTCCTTCAAACTCATCAAACTCAACCTGCAATATTTCATATAAACTTCCATGAATATATACTTACTCGAGCTAAAAAATTAAAGATGCAATTTGATTGATTATTAATTACCTGAGGGACCATGAAATAGAAGGAAGCGAAGTCTTTCCATTCGGGAGATATGTTGGCTCTTGCATCGAAGCGCATTCCACCATAAGCACGGATCAGTGGGGAGCTTTTAGATAAGAACCTGAGATGACAATCATAAATATTGTTAATTTGTTATACCTTCTTCATTTTATTCATTGGAAAATAAGATTATCAACTAGCTAGGAGATGGAATATATATCAATTATAATTAGTTACCTTTTGATGGAATGCCAATCACTCAAAGAAAATGCGTCGAGATGACGAAATGAGACGGCTGAACCAAATCCAGCAACACTGACCAGCTTTTCTTCTTTGTTATCAGCAATAAGACTGGGAACGATGGACGATTCGCGACCAGAATAGTAACTGCGTGGGAGCACAGGATCTATGCTCTGAGAACGAAGCCAATCCAGTGACTCGATGTGCTCGTCAATCGGCACCTTAATTTTATGAAAACCATTCAACAATTATAATTATATAATCAGATTCATAAAGAGAAATATCCATAAAAGCAACGTAGCATGCTGCATGCATGCATGCGTTTCACGAGAATTTATATGACTCTTAACAAATTATATGTTTCCTTCATTATTCTTTATCCTTTCCTTCGTTCTACGTACTTGATGACTAATTAACGTAGCACATATAGATAATATACCTCAAGACGGATAATCCCGGAATCCAAATGGGAAGAGTTCGATTTCAAGTCGTAGATGGCTGAGTGGAGACGGTCGGCCGCCGAAGCTGGTGTCGGAGCTTTTGGAAATGTCTTGGTCTCGATGGTACCTATCGGTGCTCTATGATCATCAACTTGGCAACCATTCATCGATAATGAAGATAGCTCCTTGGATTTCTGCAACACACATATACATACATACATATATATATTGTCAATCAACCAATACATATTTTACGAACTAGGATTTTTTTTAAAAAAGAAATACGTCTACTTCTTACGTGATTATTGAAATGAACCGAATGTCTTGCAATCGGGTTCGGACTTGAAACGTTGGATGATTTAACGGATTCGATATCTTTGAAACGGACAATGCAATTCTTAGCAAGTGTAGCCATTTGTGCTTCTCGTGAGGTTTTTGTGAGTGTGTCTGAATATTAGCTAGTGAGTACTAAATCTTTCTCACAAAAACCTATGACTTACACATTAACATGGAACTTCCCTTGGTCTTTATATACTGGTGATCGATGCAATTAAGTTTGAAGTCCAATTTCACGCCATAACTGACTAAAAGGTAATTGGAACATTTTTTTAAGTCTTTAAATTTGACTGGATAGCCCATTCGTATATAGTTTATATTGACCGCAATCTTTGTATTTTGTCTTTATTGATAAAAAATATAACATAAATGAAGTCCCCTTCCACGTTATTTCTTATTTTGCTATATATATTCAACCTGTATACATAATTTTTTAAGAGTATGTGCTCGCGAGAGGGTCCAATGTTTAAGAACTTAACAAAATCGAAAATTTATATTAAATTGAAATATTATCAATATTCTTTCATACAAACAGATTTAACGTCATCTCTTCTTGTTCTTTCCATAAAAGTTTGATACGGAACTACTTGTATTTGTTTATTTAAAAGTTTTTCAGTCAATTTTGATCTTTATGTTATTTGGAGATAATTCGGCATAATTAATATTATGGTCTTTCTATCTATCAAATATTTTATGATATATTATACTATCGTAAAACAGCTAAAAATATTGCTGATTCGTAGACCAGGATTATTATTTAACAAACTAAATCTTATATTTTGGATATATATCTTACAAAATCGTGTTTAAATTATAATATTTGTATATTACATGCAACAATTAATCTAGTGATAGAATCGAAAGTTAATCTAATAGAGAAATGAAAAAAAAAAAAAAAACACACACACACACACACACACATATATATATATATATATACAAATATATATATATATTGTAGCGCAAAATGCCAAAGACATTTCTGGAAAAAAAAATAATTTGTCGTGTTGTTTTCATTAACCGTCAGTTTGGAATATGTGTTTATCTATTTTCGAAATTTATCCCACCCTAGAATCTTTTGCCCATAAAGAATTTTTTAAAAAAAAATAAAATGTCGATTTTGACCGACAATTAGAACATCAATGCGTACAGTAAAAACTTGAACTCTGCACTGACAATGGACATTGCCCACACAAACTGACTAATTTCGCCAATGGGTTTATATTTCACGAACAGTGTTCCAAGCAATCATACAAAAATATTGATTAAAAATGTATTCAATATACATTTTGCATAATTAAATAATTCTATGGGGACAAAACAAAGCTGGCCCATTCCTCATATGCGTCTTAGTCAAACTTTGTTGTCCCATTAATTGTGATTGGCTCTGTCACCCGACACAGAGTTCTAGGATCTGCTAACGACATGGATTATTTTCAATCTCTATACTTCAAAGGCTTTTTTTTTTTTAATTATTATAAATACCATCTCTCTTTTTGAAACGTCTAGTGAGCTATATAAAATAATTTACTTCATAATTAATAAACATATAAGAAAGACCCTTTTGAGCATCATCTAGTTACATTTTGCAATCAGAAAATTTTGATTCCATTATCATATAAAGCGCTTGTTGATAAACTAGATTCAAGCGAGAATAAGTCAAACAAAGCATTCGGTTATAAAAAATACAAATTAAATAGTGCATGAAAATTATGAATGCGGCAGATTCATTCGTCAAAAGAGACTAAAATGTTATTTTACTTGGGAGTCAGTTATGGCGTGAAATTGGACCGACCTAATCCAAATGTTTGTATAAAATACAGATAATGGTTATGAGTTATGACAACAAGGGAAGGTCCATGTCTATTTCCCTCTATTTTGTTAAAAAAATATATATGAGGTATTACGTGGGAAATATTAATTTGTCCCCTCATCGATCTTTGACATGCTTCAATTATTATGCCTTTTCAGATTATATCATCAGAGTTTAATTATATTTTTTATTTTGTTGAAGTGCCGTCGCGTATATGAAAAAAGAAAGACCCAAATTAAAAAAAAAAAAAAGTTTCTCGAGATATTAAAAGGCCAGCACATGAAAATATCTAACCAATAAATTAGAACCCGTATAGCTTTGTAAGAAAACAAAATTTGACATTATTCAGTTACATGTACTCATGACATAGAAGGGCTTATTTAAACATAGGCATTTAAATCTAAAATCAATCATTAAAATGATGCAAATACACTGTACACACCCCAAATGAAGAAGAAGAAGAAACTTCAAATTCCAGATATCCAGATTCCAAATTTAAAATGAAAAGGGATCCTTTCCAAAATTAAAACAAAAATGAAACTGAAAAACGGATGGCAACTTTGGAATTTCATACTCCCAGCAGATAGGATAAGCAAGCAGCGATGTGATTGGTGGAATTGGTCTACCTGGAAGATTTCCTCCCTTGCAAAGCTACACAATTTAGTGTCCTCAGAAAAAAAATGAAAAGGAGTTTGGACATTCTGTGTGAGAAGTGAATGGCTGCGACGGCGGCGGCGGCAAGTGCCACCACCAGTTACCTAGATAATTCATTGTCGCCTAATCGGCGCCTGGTCTCCCCTACTAATTCCGCTTCAAGATTTATAGTTATGTCTTCCAAACGAAAGGTACCATATATATGTGTGTGCTAAGTTTTCTATCCATTCCAGACTGACGATACACTTTGTTGATCACCGCCAGAAAAATGTAGCTCCTAGGCCTAGCTAGTTACTATTTAAGTCAATTTTGCTATGTTATGTGAATGAGTAGACATTCATTCCATGATATAAATAAAATGAATGATTATCAGGTGAATAAGTATGATTCCGGGTGGAAGAAAGATTGGTATGGGCCGGGGCTATTCTACGAGGGCAGCGAGGAACTGGAAGTGGACGTATTCAAGAAGATCGAAAAGCGAAAGTTGCTGAGCAATGTGGAGAAAGCGGGCCTGCTCTCCAAAGCAGAGGAGTTTGGGCTCACCCTCTCCTCCATTGAGAAGCTCGGGATTCTGTCCAAGGCCGAGGACCTCGGCCTCCTCAGCCTACTGGAGAAGACGGCCGACACCTCGCCCTCTATCCTCGCCTCCGCGTCTCTGCCCTTTCTCGTCGCCGCCGTGGTCGCGATCGTCGCCATCCCGGATGACTCGGCGCCGCTCGTGGCGGCGCAGGTGGTGATTGCCGGGGCGCTTGCGCTTGGGGGTGTAGGATTGTTTGTTGGCTCCATTGTTGTAGGGGGATTGCAAGAGGCGGATTGATGGACATTACATTACTAGTGCTTCATTTTTACATACTATATTATTCAATCTAATGAGACCAATGTTTTCGGAATTCTACTATAGTTTTACTATTTTATGTATATTTACTATTGCAATATTATGTTGAGCAAACCCATATACGTAATATGCTGCTATATGAATGTCGATTTACTTGGAATTTCTGATGTTTATAGGGACATTATGGAATTTGAGAAATAACATAAAGCTACTAGGATTAACAAATAAGATCAGATAGTTGATCACTTTTTTGGAAAGTTTTCAACTCCACTTTGTATCCCACTTCTAATATTTTATTAACACAGTTCAGTTTCAGATAATCGGCAGCTAAACATGTCTCTGTGCCCGTGTTGATTTTATGGGGTACTTGTAGTTTAAAATCTGACGATCATAGAGTTAGTTTCAGTAGGAGTACGTAGGAAAATCTTGACTCAATCGAAAAACCCGACTCAGCTAAATTAAATCTAGGTGAACTTTATTAGGGGTAAGTAATATCTTGGGTTAATTGAAATAAACTGACTAAACCAAATTACATTACAATTTCGCTTGTGCTTAATTCAATGGTTCCGTTCCTCCTATTTAAAAATATCGGTACAGTTTCAGTTTTGAATCTTAAAAAATTGACGGATTAAACTTATATTTAGAAAGAATTTTTAGTATTGGGCCTTATCTGGACTTTGATATGTGATTTTCTTCTGTGATCAGAGTTGGGCTTTAACCAAAAGCCCAAACGTTTAATTACAGGTCCAAAACCAATAAGAAAATTTAGATATCCTTATTCATCGTGACATCGTCTGTTTCTTCTGTCCATCGTTTTGATTTGTCTTTCACTGGGACCTAACCCTAAATTTTGAACCAACGGACGAGAAAGCGATACTTGTAGAAGGTATTTTTTAATATGATTCTCTGTTTTTTTTTTCTCATTTTTAGTTTTGAAGATGAACTCAGAAGCTGCTCGATTTACTCGGAGATTTCATTCCGTTTTCTAGTAATGTTCATTATATATTCGAGTAACTGAGGGTGAGGGAGCTGTAAAATATTATGCTGTTGCTGCAAATATGGGACGGTAATGTCGGATTAAGGCTTCGATTTCTCCTTTTTTCTTGCTGAAAAGAAAATCGATTTCTGCTCAATGGGGAACGGCGTAATGGTTCGACTTCTGTTTTTTTCCTGCTAGTATTGGAGCTTGAGCCAGAAAGAAATTATGTGAAAAATGATGGATGAGAGGTTACTTTGAATAACCTAAATTTTTAAATGTTTTTTTAAAAAAAATCGATTATTTCGGTTTAGATAGGGAAATCGGTCGGTCCAGTTGGTAGACAGAAGTCGGGTTGTTCGGTCATGCTAATATGTGTTCGGTGTGATCTGTTTTAACTCGCCCATGGATTTCGTGGGATTTTATGATACAATTCATCAACTTTTCTAGCAAGCAATAGTTGGTTAGATATTGAATTATTGCAATAACTTGGTTTTCACTTTCCTCATAATTTAGGCGTTCATGAAATAACCCTTCACAATACCAATACTGCACAAGTTCCTACACCAAAATTTCAAAGTCCTCTGGATACAAGCAACACGAAAAAAAGCAGGATCGAGTGATGTCATCTGGCAATGAGTCGTAACTCAACTTGAGAGGTTTGAACACACCTTCTCTTCGATGCTGATCCTCTTGATATCTGGAGCAAACATCCGGAGTGTTGTCTTCAACAGAGAATCGAGAATTTTTGCAATAGAGAATCGAATTTCAAAGATTTGGAAGGCGAGACAAATATCTTGATACAACTAAAGGATAGAGTCCTAAAAAAACTGGGGGTGCAAGAGCAAACTGAACGTGATCGGCTTCAAGGCCAGGTGGATATTTGGGTGAATCAAGTCAAGGAGTTGGAAGAACAAGTCAATGCAAGGAAATCAAGTGTACTGTCAAGCGGAGGCGATGTCGACTGAGGATGCGATTATTATGTTGCGTGCTTTGGATGATGAAGAGGCATGGGAGTTGTTCCAGAAGCATTCAGGGGAAGTAGCTACGCGACCAGAGATTCGGGCAGTGGCTGAGGACGTTGCAAAGAAATGTGTTGGATTGCCTTTGGCTCTCATTACTGTTGGGGTATCTATGAAAGGGAAGTCTGATGTTCGATTATGAGAGAATGCATGCACAACACTGCGGATGTCTGCTCCAGATATCAAGGGGATCAGCGTCGAAGAGAATGTGTTCAAACCCCTCAAGTGGAGTTACGACTCATTGACAGATGACATTACTCGATCCTGTTTTCTTTGTGTTGCTTGTATCCAGAGGACTTTGAAATTTTGGTGGAGGAACTTGTGCAGTATTGTTACTGTGAAGGGTTATTTCATGAACGCCTAAATTATGAGGAAAGTGAAAACCAAGGTATTGCAATAATTCAATGCCCAACCGACCGTTGTTTGTTGGAAAAAAGGTTGATGAATTGTATCATAAAAACCCTCGATCTCTCGCCCACCCTCAGGTTGTTCAGGTTACCCTTCATCGTGCTCAGTTACAGGTGATCACGTATCTTGGCTGTTCGGGTTACCCCGCTTAAAGCTTAGCTATACGTATTCGGCTACGTCTCGGGGGGCTTGAGTGACCCCGCTCCATAGTTGTGCGCGATTAATTACATTTCGGGATGCTCGGGTTATCCCATTTTGTGCTTAAGTTATTATTCTTCCAAATGAACAGCTCGGGAGAAAAAAATTAGAAAAGTGGAATTTTATTAGAACATCGAAAATTACAGTACATCGAAATATACAAGTACAATTAAGGTCTCGGGGAGTTTGGGGGAGTGGTCTCGTCTCCCGAGGCACAGTCGTCAGCCTCCTCTTCATCATTGGGCAGCTCTTCCAAGGCCCGAGTCACGCTAAGGAAGAGAGTCGGGTGCTCCTCCTCGGAGTAGCCATTAGCTCGGAACTGAGCTACACAGCTTTTGAAGCCGTTTTCAAAGTAGGACAGAGACCTCTTCGGGCACAAGTCGTCAAACTCTGAGGACTTCAAGAACTCCTACTTGCCGAGACCCCAGGCGTCTGCGGCCTCACTCCTCAGGCGCTCGATCTCCGCCTCAGCTCGGACCTTGGTACCCTCGAGCTCGACCTCTACTGTAGTTTTCTTAACTGTCAGAGCCTCGAGCTCGAGCTCCACTGCACTCTTCTCGGCAGCGAGAGCCTCCTTCTCGTTAACCATGGCCTCTTTCTCGGCCATCAAACTCTTCACCTGGGCCTCCAGCGCCTCCTTCTGGGCCTCGGCCGCCCTCTCCTCCTGGGCCCTTATCGCCTTCAGGTCGGCGAGCTGCATCTCCAGTTCGGTGTGGTGATCGAGCACCTCATCGAAAGACTGGCGAGTGGCATTCACCTCCCGCTGAGTTCGGATGATGAGGCTAATCACCTCGCCGCCCCAAACCATTGCGTGCGTAAGAGTCAAATGCTAACACAAGCGTGAAATAAGAACTCGGGCAGATCAGGGACATACCGTTGCGAATTGGGCCGCGAATAATCCCACAACCTCGAAGTTAGTGGCATTCCGCACCCGGGCAATATGGGATGGTAATGTCGGATTAATGCTTTGATTTATGCTTTTTTCCTTTTTTTTTTCTTGATGAAAAGAAAATCGATTTCTGCTCAATGGGTAATGGCGTATTGGTTCGCTTTTTTTTTCCTGCTAATATTGGAGCTTGAGCCAGAAAGAAATTATGGGAAAACTGATGGATGAGAGTTGGGGTGGAAAAAATCTCTAAAATCCCGACTCAACTCGAACCCCGACCCGAGAAAAAACCCGTCCCGAATTTCGGGAAAATTCCCGTCCCGATAAGTATCGGTGAGATCGGGTGGCTTTTGTTCACCCAATGGGATTTCGGACCTGACCCGAAATATATTAAAATAATAAAAAAATATTTTTTAATAATTGTTTTTATTATCTGTTAAAACACAAATATAAAAAAATATATTTTTACTTTTAGTATGTCATTCTTTTTGTATCAAAATAAGTTAGTTTCTATAACATATGATTGTTTTAATAGAAATGCATACATTTTATTTAGTCATTTCATGAAGAGGAATATAGTTCAGTAATTTATGAGTTGGGTAAGTTGGTGCAATGATGCTTGATATTTTTTTAAGTTTATATAATGGTAAGCTGGTGCTTTATATATATTGTTGGTTACAAGTATCCACGTACACATGAAAAAGTAATACATCTCCTCAAGTGCAAGCTCCGAAGACCTCGCGATGGAAGTTAAATCTTTGATGTTGTGGTTTAATGTACAATATCATATATTTTTTTTGTTCTGGATTTAATTGTTCAGTGGATTAACCAAGAAATCGTATCACTTGTTTCAAGTATTAAAATTTTAATTTTCGATGCTTATATTATCTCGCTTGTGCTTGTACTTGTCCTTGTTCGGGATATCTCTTCCTGACCTTACGGGATCTCGAAAATATGGATCCCGAATATTTGGGTCCCGACGCTTTCGGGTACGGGATCAGGTTATAAAATTGATTCTTTTCGGAATGAGAATCGGATAAGTGGGTTACGGGACGGGACCCTATCGGATCCCATCCCTAAATGAGAGGTATACTTTGAATAACCTAAAATTTTAAATGTTTTTTTTTTTAAAATCGATTATTTCGGTTTAGGTAGGGGAAATCGGTCGGTTCAGTTGGTAGACTGAAGTCGGGTTGTTCGGTCATGCTAATATTTGTTCGGTGTGATCTGTTTTAACTCACCCCTGGATTTGTGGTTGACTAGCTTGCTAAGAAGGCCCATCTATAATTTCTGTTGGGCCAGTAGAGAACCCTCTAGTGGTCTATATTAGGCCCAATCGTTTTCTCTCTCATGTCGAAGCTGATCTTTATTCTCTTACGCAGCACTTCAGCATCAACATCTTCATCGAAAATCTAAGGTATGTTCGATTTTATTTATTTTTAATCGCTGTTAATTAATTTTCTGAATCATTTGTGTAAATTAAACCTTAAAATCCCTCCTCGCATATTCGTTCGCCCTTACCCTAACATTAAAGTTTCAAATTTTGTTTTTTTTTCTGCCTTCAAGTAACACATTTTTTGTGATTGTGGATCCGAAATAACGTAGGGGAATCGAGGAATGAAGTAAGCCATTCACTTTTTGAGGCTTGAGATATAGTTTAGAACCTTAATACTATATAAGGAAATAAAAATCATTGAGAAATTACTTTCTGGAATGTAGATTTTTGTTATACAGGTCCTGAGAAAATAAAGAAAAAATTGTTTCCCAATATTCTTAATTAGATTATGAAATTGTGGGAAATTGAACGCTTGATGTCTGTTGAAACAAAACTTATCCAGATTATTTAGAAAGACTATGTATTTATAAACATCTCTATAAATCCATAGCTCCCACATTTGACTCAAGTCAGATAATGTAGGGCCTGTTGATATTATCTTTGACTGTGGTAGCAATCACATAGGAGTGAAGCTCCATCGGAAGTTCTGCAGCAAAGGGGAATAAACCATGAATGCTCCTGATCGTTACGAGCGCTTTGTCGTTCCTGAAGGAGTCTCCAAGTACCTCTGAGTGAATAACAATTTTCATGTTTTTCTCAATATATTCACACAGATTTATGTGCTGCCTTGCTGAATTTTATTACCTTTTTTTTTCAATTCTAAAAAGGGTTTCGTACGAGAGGGACACCAAAATCATCAATGCAGCATCATTTACCATCGAGCGAGAGGACCATACCATTGGAAACATCCTCCGCATGTAATGGGATTTGGCACAGCCCCTTTTCTGTAATTGAATATTTGTTCAGCTTATTTACTCAAAACCCTAGTTTGAAGGCCCTTGTTTTTCGTGCGAGATACAACTCAGGCAGCTGCACAGGGATGAAAATGTACTCTTTGCTGGCTACAAGTTGCCTCATCCCCTTCAGTACAAAATAATTGTCAGGGTGTGTGCTTATATTAATCTGGGTTTTTTTTTCTATTAATTGTCTGTGATCATTGTAGAAGGAAGTGATTTATGAGCACTATATGTATTGGACCTAATTTTGAGGCCAATAATGGCATATCCCTTTATACAATTGGTCTACTTGGTTAAAATGACTGGTTAATGAGTGTTGGTCTGGCCCTGAAAGGGGAGGTTAAGGACGTTTATTAGCAAGTTTCGATTACAACTTGATGGTTACTTGTAAAGTTGAGTCTGCTTGGTCACGTTGGAGGTGAAGTATCGGCACGACGTTTTGTTATATTTGTCAAATGGTTTACTAACATATTTGCTACAGCCCCCAGTTGACAATCCTGGCCTTTATTGTTAAAGAAGGTCCTTTATGTTTTCCTGCAACTTGAATTTGAGTTTTCTACAATTGAATTAGTTATGATATTGTGTTTCGCAACTTTCATTATTGTTTTCGAGGTCAATGTTTCAACCTTGCTTTTGCCGTGCAGCATATTGACATTCCACATGGTGTTTGAATAGTTCCCGCCATTAAGTTTTCCATGTTTCAACTATAAGTTTTTGTTTCTCATGGTCAAATGTGTTTATAAGCTTTTCGTTGTTGTTTTCTGGTGAAGGGAATGCTTTCCAGCTTTTGAATACTAAAGTGACTTTTGAAAGAACAAATATATATTCTTATCTCTGCGCATGTTTATCCTCAGCTTCCAGATGTTTCATCTGTGATTTGTTTTCTGGGTTTCAAGGTTATTGAAAATCTGACTGCTTGTGATGCTAATATCTGTAGGTCCACACTACCAGCCAATCTTCCCCCATGCAAGCATATAATCAGGCTATCAATGATCTGGATAAGGAGCTTGATCATCTGAAGAATGAATTTGAGGTATTGTTCGATTACATGATGGCTGCCATATGTATATTTGGGTAGCATAGCCTGAATTCAGTCTGCCTGAAGTCTAGTCTGTCTATCTATGTCGACTCTAGAAGCAGAGCTGGTAGTAATTTAAAGGAAGGAAATATTCATTGCATTTTTAGTTCCTAAATTTGTGAATTTGAAGCATCAAGGATATCTATTGTCAAATTTCTTGATTATTTGGAATTATTTGTGTATAGTTTGTCTAGAGTCTATCAGATTAAAGGGGGATATTTCGGAAGTTAGTGGTGAACTTGGTTAAAGTCTTGGGGCAGCATTAATTTGTGCACACACTGCTTGTTTCAATCGTTCTCCAATAAGTGTGGCATTCTTTAGGTATCGAAATTGTTGTATTCTGTAATCCGTGATAGTCTTTACTTTTTCGGGTCATTCCATTAGGAGGAGATGTACTTATTACTCCTTGAAATGCTGTTTTCTTTAAAGTTGTCTGGACTATGGATCCGTGAATCATGAGTTTTTTGCAGATGGAGTTGGCGAGGCACACTGGGAGCAGCTAATGGAGTATTAAGCTGCATGGCAACTGCTTGAGCGTGCCCAGTGAAAACCTTCTCGACTGCTGTATTTGGAAGTTTAGATTTAGACTTCTCTTTAATTTTTCAACCTAGGCGGCTCGTTGGAAGCATCGTCCATATGTCCTTGTTTCTTTGCTCGTTCGGCCATAAAATGTTGAATGGCCTTGATTCCAATGATACTTGCGACAGTTATTCTATGTTGTAAATGCATGATACATGATACTCTGGAATTAGTGTTATGGTTAATTAGTCAGTTGGACGCTATAACGTATAGTTTGTTGTGCTAAGTTGACAAGAACATAAACCATATAATTACTTCTGGTTCAGTTTCAAAGAAAAGTGAATTGTTTAGCCAGTTTATGATACACGAATTATGGATCACACTAGAATATATTATTTCACATTAAATAGGTAAAAGATATTTTACATGGAAAATTGTAGAAATGGCAGTCGTTTCTAAATTGAAACAAACACCAAAGTACATCAGATTTTTCCATTGTTCATTCAAGACTAGCGAGTCAGTCAAATTAAGGAGCTTAGCTCTTTACATTTCATCTTACAAGAGGTAATGATGGTACCTCGTAGAGAGACATTTTTGGCCCCAACAATAAAATCGCAAAACCAATGTTGGGGCCAGCTAGCAAGCAAATTAAGGGCACACCCCAAAAGGATCCTAGGCTTGAATTTTGGTGTCATGTTTGTTGTCATTCCCTTGGAATATTATAACACATTTTATAAATGCAGGAATATGAGCTACGTTCAAGGTAAAATCATAAGTCGAAAGCCAGCCTAGTTGAGGACAAAATATATAGAGTACCATGAACACATACCAGTTGTTTTCAAAGTATAAAATAGATTTGTTGATCTTGTCCACGCTGGCCATACATAAGAAAGATGGATGGCTTTAACCTAGACGGTGATTTCGATTTCCTTTTCCCCCATTTGAAAGTAATCAATTTTTTGAAAACTATAAACGGTATTAAGCAAATCCAGGACTGGATCCTTAATATATATAGTCCAAGAAAAGTGTCGCATCAATGTTTTTGGGGGGTCAAGGCATTGGCGCATGGGATGATATGAGAATCGCGAACACACCATTTTGTGAAGACATGTTTATGCCCAGAATTATGGGTTCATGCACCTCCCATCTCCTTGTCTCTTTCGTTTCCCTAAAAGTACTTGTAACAATTTTGTTTATGAACTAAAAATACTGAAAGAGAAGGAAAGTAAGAGAATCTTTCAAATGGTCAATATATGATCCTTTCCATGATTAAATTAATTAAATAGAAATCAATTGTCAAAGAGTTTTAAGTGATCAAGAATGGATATATTTTTAAATTAGCAAAGAGTTTTAAGTGATGAGTTGTACATTTAATATTATAAGAATAATTGATGGCCTCACATAATTATCTGTGCTTTTGTGTGTGTGTGTGTGTGTGTGTTTACTTAATTAGATGGTACAACCAAAATACATATTCTTCTGTTATATCTAAGTTTGTAACAAAAGTGTTTAGTTTGTGCCAGCTCTGTTAGAAGTCGAAATGATCAAGAGTTTGAGATCGTGTGATATTTAAAAGCAGCCTAATTATACTCGAATTGATATATAAACTCGTTCATTACAAATCGGTTTGCACTAAAATCCAAATTTTTGTAAGATTACAAATCAAGAAGAAAAATGGAAGAAGTTACACAATACACATTATGGGTGTAACATGTTCACATGGCCTTGCACATGCCTTACCAATAATTAATGAAAATCTTGAGAGACTTACTACACAGTACTGCGACACAAGGGTCTCGAAGGAATTTTTGTCTTGATATGGTTTTAATATTAATAATATATATATATATAATGCATGCGCATTATAAATTTACCGTTTGTAATTAAACGGGACTCCCTCCTCATCATATTTGAACAAATCGAAAACCAAATGTCCTATGTGACCTCCACTCCACCACGATCATTTCTCAGTTTAAACTTGCTTGTGGCGGGGATTTTCTTGTCTAGATATATTCGAACATATATTCCAAATAAACGATGTTTCTATAATTCTATATGAAACGGTAAAGTAATAATGAAAAACAAAAAAACCAAAGAAAACTACAAAAGTGGTCTCCACGGTCCCAAAAGCGACAGGATCTATCCTGTATTCATTGTAAGGCTATATATATAGAAGACATGCATGCACTCTTGGAGCACACAAACATATATTTATATCAGGAAATTGTTGGAGAAGATGAAAATGAAAGAGAGAAAGCATCAAGTGATGAAGGGAAGAGAGGAGCAGAGGCGGCCGAAACAGATGAACAATGTCCATTGCAATAAGGGAATTAAGAGCACCAAGTTCAAAAGAAGCTGTTTCGATGTTGAAGAAGATGGTGCTTCTTCTGCTATTCTTTTACTCGCTTGCATTGTTTGCAACACTACCCTTTCAAACTCTTCAATTTAATAATCTCATTCAGTATGCATATATATATATATTTCAAATTTAGCTATGTATGTAGATGTCTTTGTGTATTTCCAGTAATCATATTTGTTTGTTGAAGGATGCATTTATAGTTGTTGTTAACAGAACAGCAGCAGGGATCTCGAATTTCGATTTTTGGATTAATTCTACGTAGCCACCATGGATTTGAGAATTATATAATTTGCAGGTTATATATTGGGTTTTTAGACACCCTTTTTCATGTATTTCAAATTATTGTTGAAAATGGAATACATTAGTCACCAAGAGAACTCATTCAAGGCTGAAACTTGAAAGTAAAGAGTTGACTTTAAGGTTGTAACAGAGAGTAAGTGACAGTGTCTGCTTGATCATGCCAGTTTATATCTCATCTTGGCATTTGTAAACAAGAAATATGTTTTTGTAAGTGATATTTAAGTACGCACATATAACCAACTACCCTTTCCAACTACTTTAATCTTTTTCAAAGAAGGCTAGCAACAAAATCAATGAATATAAAATACATCTTAATTACTTATAGATAACATCTCAATTTCGATTCATAATTTACTTATATATCTCATCTCACCTATTGCCACGTAGATACATGTCAATTGTATCAATAAACACGTAAAACAAATAAGAATCAAATTAAATAACATTTCAACATCAGAGAATATATCTATCTATCATTGTAATCTGATAAATACTAGAACGGCATTCTCCCACAAAACACATCGAATTTGGTTCTCACACACTAGGCAAGTCGCCCGCGCACAGCCTGGGCATAGATTCGCTTGGTATTTACAAGCAGACACACTGATACTAAAAACCCAAAAAAACTAACACAAGCCAATATGAAGAATGAAAGCATAAAACAGTGGCTACCACTGCACCCATGCCCAGTTCGGGAGCCTTCTTTATCATAGATGTA
Organism: Dorcoceras hygrometricum; assembly: GCA_001598015.1. Taxonomy (NCBI): domain Eukaryota; kingdom Viridiplantae; phylum Streptophyta; class Magnoliopsida; order Lamiales; family Gesneriaceae; genus Dorcoceras; species Dorcoceras hygrometricum. The sequence continues at coordinate 164,338 of KV005017.1, forward strand.
CCCAATAATTCTCACGGAAAGTACATATGATCCAAGGGGACTAGCAATAGCAATGGTGTTGAATATAGTCCCCATATGCCGAATGCCAAATATCTCAGAAGTAATGGTGGGCATCAGTGACCATTGTGAACCATAACATATGCCTACTAATACAGAACCTATGTATAAATTTCCTGGAAAGCCGGAACCGATGATTACATGGCCTCCGGTCATGGCAGCTAGAGTAAGAGTCATGAAGAACGGTCTCGCCCAACCTTTTCTATGCATGAAAATATCGGATAAGTATCCAGCACCAAAACGGCCCAGGAAATTCCATACGCTCCACAAAGAAACCAATGTACTCCTCTTTCCTTCTGTGTAGCCAAGGGATTCTCCTATTTGGCTCATATTGTTTATTGTTGCTAATCCCGAACCCATTCCACATAGCATTGCAAAGAATAGTAACCAGAAGTTTAGAGTTTTCATCGCTTGTATTGGATTTAGTTCTTCACCAAAATGCAAATTATCTTTGAAGGTTGCCACATTAACTTGGACTTTGGTGTCTTGAACTTCTGAGGGATTTTCTGCTGGCTCTACAGATTCAGGATCATTCAGTAACGGGGTTGATGATGTTGAAAACGTCGGTACGAAAGCCTCTCCATGAGCTTTATATACAGTATAAAGAGGTGAAGAGAGTATGATGAACAGAACAGCTAAGGTCAAAGAGCGCATCCACTGAGAGAGAGATAAGATGTCTTCCACAATAATTAAGAACATAACATATGCTGCAACAATCAAGGAAATCGACGAGAAAAAATTCAAGTATCCCTTCTCATCCCTAGCTTGGGCATGATGGACTCTGACGAAGCACATAAGCATGAGGGAAAGAAGAGTTGGCAACAGTGCAAGCACCAACAAGAAAGTGCTCGGTTCTCCATCAAATAAAGTTTGATAGAACTGTATAAGTACCGCTCCACTTATACCAAGAAAACCCTGCCGAGCAAAACATTTGATTGCTTGAGAAACTAAAAAGACTTCGTCAAGATGCTTTAAAAAAAAATTAACAGTTTTAAAGAGCTGGACAAAAACGAAGCAACAGCAAGAGAAGATAATCAAATCAAGTAGGGAATAATAATAAACAAATATTTCATGATGATGGAGGCCATTCTTGATGCAAAATCCGAGTTAGAAAGTCAGTACAATTAGTAACCAATGCGGCCAAATGAAGCATCGATCAGCTTGCGGTCATCCAGTCTTGATCTCATGTATATGGCAAGTTATTTGTGAGGAAATTAATATACGCTCAGAAACACAACATTTCTTCCACTGTATCATCAGCCTCAAATCACACCATCAATCTGACAAGAAAATGTAATATCATTTTATGATGCATTGCGGTAAAACATAGATATTTTACACAATGATACTCGATGACCTACAGCAACCGTTTCAATGACAAGATGAAGTGGACTAGGAACATAAAAAAAATACTAAAATTGACATGAACTACAAAAGATCAGCGCTTTTAAATATTCATCATTATCTTAATCAAGCTCTAATTTTTTTACACATCAAAATTTTCATAAAGAATCATAAACAACCACTGTTGAACTCAACTTCGAAAACATAGAGCTTGATTATGTCAAAAAAATAGAGCTGGCAGGTGGATAGTCTAAACCACCGCAGTTCAAACTCAACTGAAGTTGACTAAGCACAGTAGGGGGGTGTGATCGTCACTACATTTTTTAATTCGACAATTTGTCTAATTTATAATGTTTAAATCCAATAGGAACACATGATTATCATCAAACAACCATACTGATTTCCTTTCAATGCTTAAAATATGTTCAATTCTTTCCAAAAAAAAAGAGATTCGTGAAAGATTTTGTACCCCACATCGTAAACTCACCCCCTTTTCTTGAAGAGCGAGCAGGTGAATGGACAAGGTCGTGTTCGATTTTGCTATGCGGCTTCGGGAGAATTAGTATATGTTAGACCGAGAATTTAAAATAAGATTTGCTTAAGCATTTTATGGTTACAATAAGATAGATTTTAGAAAACCAACCTTCATAATACCGACAATCGTCCCGCTATAATTGGGAAAATTGTGCACAGCAGTCACAACGTTGGCAGTGTTGAAGAACGTCTGAGCATGTGCGGCGAGGAACATGAAAAGGCACACGAGGGGAACCTGCGGGCGGTGAATCGCTCCGGTGACGGCGAGCCATAGGAAGAAGTATCCCACGAAGCACTGGATCGCGCCGGCAGCGTGAACCACCCACGGTCCACGTAAGCGATACCATGGACCAGGGCGGTTGACGGCGGAGTATAGAATTCCTGAGAGGACCCCGACGTTGGCACCGATGTCCTTGAAGACGGAGATGGTGTCGAGCGTTGATTGGTCGTAGGCTTGAGTGGATTTTAGAAGAGGGGAGTATATTCCGAAAGCATAGGACGCACCGCAGCTGCACTGAATCCAAATGCTTGCCACCACCGCTACCCATTTGCTCCCGGCGGCCTCCATTACCGGTGGCAAGCTAGATGCTTTGTAGTGACGTGTAAGAAAGATATCGACTCCAATTACATTGGCGAAAATAACCTTTGCATTTTCTAATTTCAAGATCGCAGCCTACGCAACCTTTGTAGTTATACTATTACGAATTAATATAACTATTTTATTATAAATAATAACTATTGTTAAATTTATATGCGGATATTAAATAATCAAATTTGATCTAATGGGCATCCCACATGGGCACCATGTGGACACCAGGTTGACGTGGCAGCACCAGGAAGTGCCACGTCAGCATGATGCTCACATGGAGCTCATATGAAGTGTCCACCATATCATTTCTTATTAAATAATTTAACAAATGTAGATAATGTAAATGAATTTATCACAATATAAGTTTCGATGTACAATTTGAAGTAATGGATTGGATATGAATTTGGAATTATTTTATACTTAAAATATAGATAAATGATCCTATTTTTAGAGATAATAATATAAACTAATTAATATATTAATTTATATGAGTCAAAATATTTAAATAAGTAATTGTTATATTTTATGAATATAATAAATAATTAGTATAATACATATAATTAATATTTATTGTTATAATATTACATATAATTATATAAATATTGTAAATTTAATAAATAGACATTAGAATCCAAGTTTTTTCAAGAGGGTATTTTTGTGATTCCATTTAACATGCAACTATTTAAGCCACCAGTCTCGTGATTAATCCACATATATATAATCGCAATAAATAAATTCATGAATGTTCTTTTATCCGCATTCATATTTCAGCTGAAAAATATAAATTAAACAGAAAAAAACCACGTTTATATTTGAAATAACAAAGTCGTTATTAGTACAAATAAAGTAATCGACACTTCTGATTTTACAATCTCGTATCAACTAACTACAATCTTCCAAATATATCAAATTGGTGGTTGTTTAATTTGACATCCATTCTGATATATCAAATGTGGTTGTTATCGATACAAATATTTTAATATTTGAATCCACTCGTGTCAAATAATTTTAGACACATTCGAACCCACAAGTTAATTCCAAGTCCAAACTAAAACAAGTCGTTAATATTAGAATCCATTCAAATTATCACCCTTTTCATATACTTAATTTGATTTATATATTTCACACGACATATCGTAATGGACAGAAATAGAATATTTTGGAAATTTTAATAGCACACTACTTACTAAAGCCAGAAAGTTGAAGTCCGTAAAATTTTTGATTGAAAATATAAAATCCAAAGTATTTTTCTTTATAATAAAAAATATAAATGCTAAAAAAGCAACACAAAGGGATAAAGATTATAGCTCGCCACGTCTGGCTATATATCCATCGATAATTTTTTATTTCCATCGTTCAGTGCGTTAAGCAGTTCAAATATCATATGTTAAATAATTTTCCACTTTTGGCTAATTAAATATGCAGTCGTCGTTGTGCCTTCGATTGTGATTATTATTATTATTTTTTGAAATAAGAAACCAATTGTATTATTAGATGGCATCATGCATGACGCATGCTTGCTGAAAAACTATCTTATACTGTTAACATTTGGGCAAGTGTTGGATATGGAGAATAGCGACCCTAAATTAAAATATTGAAATGATATATGAGGACAATTTTTTACATCTACATCGCCATTATCTATAATCATTGGACGTGTCTGTCAAATATTTTGAGATAATATTATTTCGATTTCCGACATTTGTACAGTATCAAATTATCGTGTTTTAATTTTGTATTAGAGAATAATATATATTCAAAATATAAATACGAAATTCTGAGACAAAGTACGTGAATGTACAAATTGTACTACTGTGTATTATATCATTATATTCTAGATTATAACTTGGTTTTGGTAGATCAAGAACAATGTACCTGTTTCTCAATCAAAACATATATGTGAATAAAAATTACTATTTTTTTAATAATATGTCAGAAAGTCAACTGGTTTGACTTTCGTGTAGCTGATAAGTTGTGCCCATAAGTCAAATTCCCAGACAGGCAGAGTAAGTGACGAAAAACAAAAGAAATTTAATAGACGCATTGCTTATTTTGGTGTTTTTTAGGGTAGAATAATGATAAGCTTCCTCTATCATCTAAAAGTTGGTAAACGGGCAATTATCGGTATAAAAAGAGTTTATCGGATCTAGTATAATATAATATTTGGTGTATGTGTATATTTTGAATTCTATTTTCCACTGGATATGTAAACTAATTACTCTATCTATTTAAGCTTCAGCTCTTCTTTGAATAAATCTCGTTAAATAAAAACTGTAACAGAAGCTTGAAGCTTTGGTATGCATTTGAGTTTCAATAACATGTCCGAAATTAACCAGTAAATCCTTTTTGGATTGACGGCGAAAATGGGTATTTTTCCATCCTCTGCGATAAATTTTCCCATCTGAATCAAGCTTTTTGTTGCTGTCATTCTGATCTTGTTTGACATTATGGGAAGAAGCATTCATCTCTCGACTTTAGTCTGCTTCTTGATGTTGCTGCAGTTTCTTGATCCTTGCTTTGCTCTCCCTTTATGTACTGATTCAAGTAGGTCTTTCGTTCTGAGTTTCAACTGTTGAATCAAATTAACTGCTGCTTATAAATCTTGAATGATGTATAAATTTCCTTTACTGAAACAAATAATAGTTTCCAAGAAATTGTTTTGAGTGCTTATTTTTCATCTGCTTATAAATCTTGTATGTGTATATTTTGAATTCTATTTTCCACTGGATATGTAAACTAATTACTCTATCTATTTAAGCTTCAGCTCTTCTTTGAATAAATCTCATTAAATAAAAACTGTAACAGAAGCTTGAAGCTTTGGTATGCATTTGAGTTTCAATAACATGTCCGAAATTAACCAGTAAATCCTTTTTGGATTGACGGCGAAAATGGGTATTTTTCCATCCTCTGCGATAAACTTTCCCATCTGAATAAAGCTTTTTGTTGCTGTCATTCTGATCTTGTTTGACATTATGGGAAGAAGCATTCATCTCTCGACTTTAGTCTGCTTCTTGATGTTGCTGCAGTTTCTTGATCCTTGCTTTGCTCTCCCTTTATGTACTGATTCAAGTATGTCTTTAGTTCTGAGTTTCAACTGTTGAATCAAATTACTGCTGCTTATAAATCTTGAATGATGTATAAATTCATCTTAATCATCATGGTATAACAGGGGCACCCTCTACTTGGAACTCTAGTCTGGAATTTTGTCCTTACAGTGGAGCCACATGCTGCAACTCTGCTCAAGATTTGCAGTTGAAGCAGCAGTATGAATCTATGAACGTTTCAGATTCTTCCTGTGCTTCCCTTCTCAAATCCATCCTTTGTGCGGTGAGCACTTACCGAAGTTTCGCCTTAGATTCTGAAATTTTATCCTTTCACTATATTAACCTTTGTATAGAGCTTTCTACTATCTTTTAAACTGAGGATGATAGAATCGTACTTTGAGTTCTTGCTATCTGTCATTTTCAGAGGTGTGATCCATACTCAGCGGAACTCTATAGGATCGACCACATCCCTCGACAAGTTCCGGTTTTATGCAACTCCACAATCTCATCAAATTCACCGCAATCTAAGCAAGAAATTGTCGACTTCTGTTCACAAGTATGGAATACTTGTCTAAACATATCCATGTTTGGTTCACCCTTCGCCGCGGGACTACAAGGTCGAGTTGGAGCACCAGCCAGCTCAAACATTACAAAGTTAACTGATATCTGGCAATCACAAACTGACTTTTGTGATGCCTTCGGTGGATCTTCCGATGATAATTCGGTTTGTTTTGATGGCAAACCAGTCAATCTGACCAGTGTAGAAACTCCCACCCCTCCCAGTGGTATGTGCCTAGAGAAAGTAGGAAATGGATCTTACATAAACATGGTTGCTCATCCTGATGGCTCGAACCGTGCCTTTTTCTCGAACCAACAAGGTAACATCTGGTTAGCGACGATACCTCAACAAGGCTCTGGTGAAACGATACAAATCGACCAAGGATCTCCATTTCTTGACCTGACTGATGAAGTTCATTTTGATACACAGTTAGGAATGCTTGGACTAGCATTTCATCCCAAGTTTCTAGAAAATGGACGTCTCTTTGCCTCGTTTAACTGTGATAAGTCAACGAATCTGAATTGTGCCGGAAGATGTGCATGTAACTCTGATGTAAATTGTGATCCTTCAAAACTAGGGAGCGACAGAGGAGCGCAGCCTTGCCAGTATCAGAGTGTTATTGCTGAGTATTCGGTTAATGATACCGCAACTCAGCCATCCACGGTACAAGTTGTAACTCTTTGATATACAATATATTATTTTGATTCTTTCATTAAGAAATTTTGTGTTTTTTATCAGGCAAAAAGTACCAGGCCTATAGAAATCAGAAGGATTTTCACTATGGGACTTCCTTTTACTTCACAACATGGGGGACAAATTCTTTTTGGACCTAAAGATGGATATCTGTACTTCATGATGGGAGATGGAGGGGGTAGAGGAGATCCACTTAATTTTGCACAAAACAAGAAATCTTTGCTTGGAAAGATCTTGAGGTTCGATGTCGATACAATACCCAGTAAGTTGCTATTTCTTACGCCATGCGAGATTATAATTGTGTAGTTTTTGTGACTGCTCATGGGCTAGATGTATTTGGTTCGAAGCGGATTAAGAAGCTCAAACTACATCTTGATGGAAGCTGTTAGGATTTGGTTATCTTTAATTAAAAATTCTTCTAGTAGATATTTGAATATAATAACGAAATGGACATTTGTCATCAAATTCTTTATCTTATTCTTCTGATCTTCAGGCGCAGGTGATGTTACTCAGCTTGGTTTGTGGGGAAACTATTCAATCCCAGAGGACAACCCATATGTCGAAGATAAAGAACTCGAAAAAGAAATATGGGCTTTAGGACTGCGAAATCCTTGGCGCTGCAGTTTTGATTCCTTGAGGCCTTCTTATTTTGTATGTGCAGATGTAGGACAGGTATGTTTCATGGTTTCCTTTCAAAATTTCAGTTCTTTATAATGTCTGTGCTAACAGAGCCATCAGGAATGTCATACTAGCTCCCCTGCTATTTATTCGTTGAGAATTGAAGAGTAACATAGGGGTTCAATTTTGTTAATCGCACAATAGGATCTTTACGAAGAAGTGGATTTGATCACCAAGAATGGAAACTATGGGTGGCGTAACTATGAAGGCCCTTTCACTTTTGCACCCCCAGCCTCGCCGGTGGGGAATACTTCAGCCGATGCGATAACACCAATCTTCCCTGTTATGGGATATAATCACACTGAAGTTGACTCAAACCAAGGCTCGGCATCAATAACCGGCGGCTACTTTTACCGGTCCACGACCGATCCGTGTATCAACGGAAGGTTTGATTGTGCACAAGATCCTCTGTTACATGTATTAAAACAAATGTAACAAAGTTATATATGTTTCTTTCAAGGCCATCCTTTTCACCATGTTTTCTTTACAGGTATTTGTATGCAGATCTGTATGCAACTTCTATATGGACAGGATTTGAAAATCCAATTAACAGTGGAAATTTCAGCAGCAGCAAGATCTCTTTCACCTGTGCTAGTGATTCCCCTATAAGCTGCACTTTTGCTCCAAACAGTCCACTTCCTGCTCTGAGCTACATTTTTTCGTTCGGCGAAGATAATAATAAGGACGTTTATCTTCTTACGAATAGCGGGGTTTACAGGATTGTTCGCCCGAGTCGTTGCAAATACACTTGTGCTAAGGATGTCGTGGATCAGTCTCCAGGATCCACTTCTCCCCCTCGTTCTAAAGGAGATGTGCTTCAAGGTCGATATATGGCTTTTGTCTCATTTTTATGCTTGCTTATTGTAAATTTTGGCTAGCAGACAATGAAGTATATATCGTGTCATAGTGGAGGGAATTTGCAATCCTGTAAGCTCTGGCCTGTATGGTGCAAGAATGTTCCATATTGGAGCCACTGAGTTAGTATGATAATCTTTCATGTTTCAAGTCAGATTTACTTGAAGTTGTCACGTGTGCGAAAAGGTATTTTCCATCAGAGTAAAACTATATATATAAATATATATATTAGTGTAAGAATGAACTTTATGTTATAAATTGTATGTTGTTGGAGAATCCCAAATCTTTTTAAAGTGCTGAAAAGCAACACTAATATTTTTCTAAGAAAAAGACATGAATTCATATTTTAAGAAGGAAGGATAAACAAACAATTAGGCTTTTATCAAAATTCTCCCAGTTTCATATTTTTCCTCGAATATGCTGCTGCGCCTGTAATTTTTATTTACCCGTTTTCCTATCCAGTATATATCTGTTAAAATTCCACTAACAATGGTATTGAAGTTCACTTGCGGATGAATATTTGTATTATTTAAATTTAATTAATTGGGTCACCAAAAAAGAAAAAGCAAAAGCAAAATGAAGCAATGCCGAAAAAGAAGACATCACTATATCTGAACTGATCATTTACTCCTCCCACACAATTATCAATGGTTTCCACTATCAGTTTGTGTCCCCTCTTTCCCAGCTCTCTCTAAAAATACTCAAACAGAATCTTCGTCTTTCTCTTCCACGCACACTTAAGGACAGAGAGAGTAAAGCCCATATATATCTGTATGTGATATGTCGTGTGTATATATATATATATATATATATACACATGTTATCGGGGTGTGTTCGGGGATTTCGAAGATGAGGTGGCTATTACCATCCCCATCCCCATTTCATTCGGGGATATAAAATATTCCCCATACTCGTCCCATTTCGATTTTTCCCTGCGGGGGAAAATTGCCATCCATAGATAGAACACATGATATGGTTGCACCAGCTATTTTTTAGTTATCTTATATTCACTTATCAAGATATGTTTAAACATATATGTGTGCCACCTTTTTGATAAATTACTACGTAATCTTACACGTATATTCCTCTCTTTCTATAGTTTGGTGAAATAAGAATCTCAGTGATTAATGACTGCTGAAATAATGTCAGTGAGCTACGATATAATTAATAGACAAATCTAATATATAGAAAAAAAAAACTGATGCAATAAATTTGTATAAAAGTTCATAAATATCATGAAACGCATTAAGTAACACATATAAATCTGGTGCGTGCAAAGTTGTGCATGAACATATGAAGTATGCATGGCTTTTGTTTTGGTAAGGAAGGCGGAAGCCTAAAAGAATCATTGATTTAAACAATATATGGAGCAACTAAAGAGTTAGCTATCTTTATGCTTATTTTATTATTTCATAATTATAGTTTATTCCAATGATTTTGAACATTATGAAAAATTATCCGCTCGTCAATAGTTTTATAGAAGATTTCAATAGTTCAAACACAAAAAACTTGAAAAATTAATTATCGAGAAAAATTTCTTCCAAACTAGCCAATATAACGCTATTATTTAACAAGATGGATTTTGGGAATGATCTCAAGCAGCCTCAAGTTTCGTGAACTTGTTCATTGTTCTCTAGTCCAGCGGCGGCCGCTGCTTGTTTAAGAGCGTGATCAGACTTCCAAGGCAATCAGCACTATCGACTACCGGACGATGCACATCGGATTCTCTTCTGGTTAAGGCAATTCTTGGCAAGAACCTTAAATCCGTCGAATTTACAGTAGGAAAATTCGATATGATTTCTCATTCAACAGGATCGAGCTTCTCTACATGGTTTGTTGTGAACACGATCAGTCTCTCCCCCGCGCTAGATGACCACAGCCCATCTATAAAGTCGAGCAGTCCTAATACGGTGACTTCTCTGTATCTACGAGAGCTCTGTTTCTTGATTATTTCACCAGGTTTCTCCATTTTCTTCTTCCTTTCACCACTCAAATCCAGCGAGCAGTCTTTATCCTCGATACTATAATAAGGCCTGTTCCTCGTCTCAGTGTTGTTTTCTTTACGGACGTGAGCTCAAAATCGTAAACATCGTGATCCAGAAATTCGCCATCCGCAGCATCATCGCCGATTTCTCAGTTCCATACAGGAGATGACCTCTTTTCCCGATCTTTTATACAAATGTCTAGCGTTGGTAAAGGTCAGAAGATCCTCCATGATCTCCTCCTTTTTCTCTTTCTCCATCGCAAGAGTCAGAAAGTAGCCGGATGATAGAAGAGAAAAAACATTTAGTTTTTGAACTTCTATTATATTGATTTAAATTTGATTACACTTCGGAATCAGAATTCCGAAATATTCAATTATTTTAAACATGTAAAAATATTCACGCTGTCTATATGTCACGAGTTTCATAGAAGAGTTTAAACCCATAGAATATTTTAAAAAATCATCAAAAAAACATCTTCCAAAGCTTTGACAATAACTTTTAACATTTTCTAAGTACATAGATGACAATGAGATTATAGCACGACGGATTTTCGGAATGATTTCAATAAGCCTCTAGTTTCTTGAACCCTGGGAATCCATTCTACTTAAATCTATTACAACTTCTTCATGTTGATCTTTGCTGCTCTCTTTTGCCTGCGCTTGTTCAAGAGCGTGAATCAGACTTGCAAGGCATACCTCCGGACCTTCCTTTGCAGACTTTGGCATCAGATTCTCCGCCACATCCGCCGGAGTAATTTTCACCTTCTCCATCAACTCCTGGACCAATCCGAACATCGGATGCTCTTCGAGATTGAGGTAATTCTTGGCAAGAACCTTGAATCCCTCGAATTTACAGTAGGAAAACTCGATGTGCTTGTCCATTCGACCGCGCCTCGTGAGAGCCGGATCGAGCTTCTCAACATGGTTGGTTGTGAACACGATCAGTCTCTCCCCTGCACAGGATGACCACAGCCCATCTATAAAGTTGAGCAGCCCAGATAGGGTTACTTGGCTGCCACTCTCAGCTTCCCTGTCTCTTCGAGAGCTTGGTTTCTTGATTGTTTCGCCCTCTGTTTCGCAACAATTCTCCATTTTCTTCTTCCTTTCGCCTGTTAACTCCAGCGAGCAGTCTATATCCTCGATCACTATAATGGACCTACTCGTAGTCTCCGCCAGAAGCTTTCTCAGCTCAGTGTGTTTTTCACGGACGTGAGCTCGAAATCGTAAACATCGTAATCCAGGAAGTTCGCCATCGCAGCAATCATCGTCGATTTCCCAGTTCCAGGCGGGCCATACAGGAGATAACCCCTTTTCCAGGCCTTCCCGATCCTTTTATAGAAATCTCTACTGTTGGTAAAACACAGAAGATCCTCTATGATCTCCTCTTTTGTCTCCTTCTCCATCGCAAGAGTCTCAAAAGTAGCCGGATGCTCGAACACAATATGGCTCCAGTAAGACTTACTGTGGCCATTTGTGTACAGCTTCCTCTGCCTGTTTCTTGCTTGAATACGATCCTTTCCTATCTTCATGACGTGCTCCAAATACGAATCCGTGATCAAATTCTTGTGTCGTCGGTGAAATTTAAGCTTGTAAAATCTCCTCTCCGGCTCCCTGTAGTAAGAAAAAGAGGTGGTCTGTGGAGGACTCGGGACTTTACCCGATACCCACACCACTTGAGCTCCATTGAAATCATCCGTTGTTTTCTCATTTTCATCCATGCTTAAAACAAGCTTAGTTTCAGTTTCTTTGGGCATCTCTGCTTTGAGTTTTTTAGCATCTTTGGATGAACTGATACTGAGATAGGCCTCAACTATGCCATAGGCTTCATGAGGTTTCATATGAGTGCCTACGTATTCGTGGATGGAGATTTGAATGGTTGGATTGAAGAATCCAGAGGCTCTACGGCCAATTTTCTCGGCGTATCGCCGGAGCTCCGGGGGACAGTATCTTCGGATGAGGTCCCAGAAAAAGATAAACGTTAAGATCGCCGATCCGAGGGTTCCCCACGTCTCCGCCGCGACTTTGGGTGGATTCATGAGCATCATTCTTGATTTCGCTTGGTTGGTCGTCTTGTTCGATGGTTTCGTCGCTTAAAAAGGAGAGACAACCAGAGGCATATGACTTGTCGCGACTCCAAGTCCACTCTAACTCAATAAATAAATTATTTTTAGCATCGTGATGGTACGATTACGAAGACGCAAAATCTTGCTAACTTTCTCCTATCAATTGTTTCCTTGTTAGATTTTGAATACTTAAAAACTGGAAATTTTTCCAATTATATTTGTTTAACCAAAACAGTATTTCACGAATTATTTTTCCATCCATTAAATTAAAAAAATTATAACTTCAAGCCTGAAGGTTAAAACCTTCGTTTTGATTTACTCAAAATATATAAATAAATTTTGATTATGTTTATTTCGAAGACGGATATATTTTTTGAAGAAATTAAATTATCGAGTTGAGCAAGATAACGTAAACATAAACTTAATGACGACAATAATCAAGTGTTTATCTTTTCCCTTTTCTGAAGAACGTTAGCCCATTAGCCCACCTGTATAGGTCAGAGACTCGTTGACCTATACAGGTTGGTAAATCGAGGGATATGCACGAGTAGGCAGGGGCACGAAAGAGAAGACCCATATAACAGACTAATTCCCAAAACATACCCCACAATATTTCAGTGAGTCATACGCTCCACACGATAATCGAAATCGGTGAAGCCGGAGAAATTATTCCACATCATCCCATCTCTTACCAACTCGCTACAACTCGCTGTGTCCCGGGATATCAAGTGTTTATCATATCTAGGCGTGGTCGGTTATATGGATCATCCGTCGTCATCATGCTCTATCTCCTACTAAACAATTATCCATTGCTAAAATTATTTCTCGTAATATCGTTGCTACCCACCTGATTTTTCAGCCGTCTTCTTCCTCTCTTTTATCTGTTTATACTATAAACCTCACAGCATATGACTGTAGTCTTTCATCGGTTGTCTATGGATATGCTCATGTCATTGTAATTTTGTCTCTTTCATTACTCCACAATAGGCAAAACCATTTCATGATAACATGATAATTAAGATTAAGGTAGTTAAATGACTTACCAACAATAATAGCAACTTTGTTAATTTTGTTGAAAGGAGAAAAAAGAAAATTCTCACAGAGAAGGGAATTTGTATGATTTCTTTTGTTGCGGCATGGTTTTTTAACAACAGTTTCTTCCGTTTGTTCATTTCTATCATTTATATGCTCTCTTAAATCATAATCAAAATTTATTCAAATATATTTTAAGTTTTGAGTACATTTTAAAGAAACGATTTGACATATTGAAGTTAGTAAGGATTTGTCCGATAAATATGACGCTAAATAATAAAGTGTGTAGCAGAGAGGGGGGGAAAATTGGTGCAACTTAATAAGTCCAGGATATACTGCTACAACTTCAGTAAATTTTGGAGGACATTTAACCTAAGAGACAAAAAAAATTGCGGAGTTTCAGTGGAGTTTCCGATCAAAAATTTAAAATTGTGTGAGAAAATTTAGTTGCAGTGTGGAATGGTAGGTAGACTTTTCTTCTTCCAGGTTTCTTTTTCTAGAGTTCGGTTTCAACTTCTCTTCTAAGTTTGAGTACAATTTTGCTTGCATAGAAAGACCCCTTTTTGCAATGTAAGCGCGCGACTAAGTCACCAGGTCTCTTGCTATTAGAAAATTTGCTTTTTATAGGAATCTTTTATTGAGAAAAACATTGATATTTATTAAACAAGAAATAAGATAAAATCCTGTCTAGAAATTGCATAAAACAAATAAATAGCTGATGATCTCATCTTTCCTTACCTGAATTTGATGTGCTTACAACTTATATTTAATATAATATCGTTTGCCTTCATGTTAATGGAAGCTGATTGGAACCTATGGAGACACGAGGAGCAAGACTTGTACAAATTACATGAGTTTGTAAGGTTGGGAATTTGACATCTTGTCTACAGAAAACATAAAGAGGCTCAATTAGTTTCAATTTTATTTTCTTTTTTGTGGGTTCTTTAAAGAAAACCCTATGAAAGACGGGACTTAGTCTTCTTTGGGCGGCCTGTGGGGTTGCTCTAGTCTTCCCCTTTTTCCGAAAAAGTAATTAATTAAATAAGTGGCGTTGTCTTATTCTGAAAGTAACAAAGAAGTTTAAGGAATTCGAAGATTGTCCGGTTCTACGTGTTCTAGTCAGTTGTCCGTTTCTAATAATGTGCTCACCTAATCCGATATATATTATGCTTTAGACAAGAAGCCACATAATAAATATGCGCCATTCGTTGAAGTTGCGTCCACCACTAACTAGGTTGTATTATAGGCCTAATGTCCCAACATTTATATTGAGGGACTCTACGGGGGTCACATGTTTTAATTTTTATATATATAAGCCAAACACAACGTATTATAATAGGGGAGGAACAGATTCTTTTTCAGTTCTTGAATTTACACACGGATATTTTTTATGTGAAAATAATGAATAATATTCATTTCCTCAAAGTTTTTCTTTGAAATTGGTTTGGGGTTGATCAAATATTAATCAATAATTTGAACTAGTTCGGTCAATATAAAATGAAAATGGATCGAATGAACCGATACCTATGCAACAATAAGATGGATTTAATATGTTCGGATGAATGTAAATTTTATGAATAAAGTAGACGACCCTTTCAAACAAGTGAAAGGTTATTAATTCTTGGTTGATTATAATGATTATTTAACCCAAGCTTAGTTGATGGGTTAATGGGATGATATTCTTGTATAATACCCCATTGATGAGACGAACATTTATTCATATATATGAGGTTCATAGTTTTTCCTCCCGACATTTGAGACTAACGTTTATCTTAGATAATATCATTGAAATAAATAAATAAAATTTTCCACTTGATCCGAGCGTTCAGCGTTTTCAAGAATCGTGAAAGAAAATAACCATGTTCGATCCGATCATAGCAATGAAATTATACAAATCATAATAAACAAGATTGCATGTTATGACCCCACTTCCCTTTTAAATAATTTTAAGCAAATCTAGAACAAAACAGTGACAAGCCATATACCCTAATCATAGCAATGAAATGGAAATGAAGCAGCCTTTTTCTCCTTTGGTAGCTATGAGGTACCCAGAATTTATTGCTTGGAAGTAAAAATCACCCTAAAATAGTTTTGTCTCTCCGTACATCTGTGTCAAAACTCGAATCCTATTTCTATCTCCGGTGTGCCATCGACTTCACATGGCTACTATAAACGAAAAGGCCCCACTGGTTTCCACTGCCAAAAGAATGTCATTTTCTACTCATATCATGCCACCCTCCCCACATTTATTCCATCAACTACAAAATCTTGGCATATGCATAACTTCAAGCAAATGTTGTACAATTTGGAAGAGAAACTACATTGATCTTACTATTCACACAGCTTAAACTGAAGTACAAAGTTCGCAAGAATTCGTTATAATATGATCATTATCTAATGAAGATGAAATACTCTATAAATCCCCATTTTTTACTGTAAGTAAAGAAGGAGGCAACTGATGTCGACTGCACATATTCACGGTATACTACATTATTTTTCATCCTCGAGGGAAAGAAAAGAATGACAAATAAGGAAAAAGAAAAAGGAAAGAAAAGAAAGCGGGAAATATTTATGAACTTACTGAAGCCTTCAAACAGCTCCAATCTATTCAGTCTACCAGATTTACAAATATTTTATCTTTCACTTCAAAATTTAGCATCGTGTTCAAAAGTGTCATCTCAGGTTGCAACACATGGGTATTTCCTGACGTTTCAGTTTGTTCCAAAGACAAATCATCTGCCTTGGAGACTGGTAATGAGCCGTGTGATATTCTTCTATGCATCCGAATTGACAGAACTTTAAGCTATGCACGTATTCTACAGGTCTCAAGCTATTGAATTTCTCGACCCACATTCCCATGCTAACATCTTCCATTTTAAACAGCTGTTCATTCAATAAACTGTTAATGGTTGCTTCCTGATGTGAAATTTTATTAGGAGCCTACATGGGCAAGTGTGAAATGTTGAAGAAAAAAGGGTCAATGGTGTTTACCCTGAGTTTATTTTTTTCAAATTCCGAAAGAATGAAGTTCGCGATATCTGATGAGATTATATAGCCTGGACCGTTGGCATAAGGTGGATAAGCTTCCTCTGGCCATTCCTGTGCAGTGAGATAATTATATAAGCCTCCTTGACATTTACTGCTTTTAATAAAGCATGCCAAACTTAAAAAAACCACTGGCAGTCAGATTGTTAGTCTAAAATATTCGAGGTGATTCATGGAAATAAATATCCATATCAATGATAAAGATCAGGTCACACCAGTATCAACCAGAGAAAAGCCAAATAAAAAGGAAAAGATTTTTAGTGGTACCTCGTATGTAACTGCCCATTTACCACTACGAAGGGGCTTGTGATAGTAGTTTATGTTTCCCATATACAAGCTAGTGTTCGCAGGCACCTTTTTTGCTTCCATAAATATTTTGTCTACTCTCACAAATGTGTCATCATCGCCTTTCATGATATAATTAGCAGATAAAGTCCGAGCCTGCGAGTGCATGAATTGAGTTCATCAAAGCAGAAATTGGAAGAAGATTCCCAATTCCCAAACCCAATTTATTAAGCAACACAAAACTCACTCCATATGCACAAATAGCAACAGTTTTCAGAACCACGAGATCATAGTTGTCCATGTATGGTACGATGACAATATCTCCAAAAAACTCAGCCTCTTTCTTTACTTCAGCATTAAGATCCTTTCTTCCATGCTGTCAAATATTAGTTTCAAAAAACGCATTCAGCAATATTAGACTTGAGAAATCGGAAAGAAAAAGGTTATTTTATTAGAAACCTATCACATTCACTACCAGGGCAACGAAGAACCGGGCAACAACTTCTGAAGATTTGATCAGCTCATGCTGCATCCAAGACTTTCTCATTGCCATACGTTCAAGAAAGTGGTTGCCAGCTGAAAGAATGCCAATGAAAAGTTCTGCTGGCTTGTCTGGAATAGGAGGAGCCTTCCATTTTCCAGAGAATTCAAGATGTTTTTGAGGAGCAAAACTCGGGTGTGATGTCGGCAAGGAAGCAGCAAAAACCGAATGAACATCAATATCTCCATTCAAAGTCAATCCGGTGGCATCCTCGATGGAGAATCCCTATAAACATTAAACGAACTCTTACACATAGTCTCATGAATACCAACACCAAGGTTCATTGAGAAGATACTCACAGGACTATATGGGAATGAAGTGACATGCCTCCCATCAACATGAACATGGTAACCCTCAAAGCCGACTCTAAGAGTTAGAACAAACAGTTTGTTTTCGGCAAAAGGAAATGGCCAACCAACATCCATCTTTTTAGTTCGTCCCATTAACCGATTTAACCACCAAGCTGCTTTTGATTTCTCTGCTCCATTCTCATTATCTTGAATCCACTTGTCACATTTCACCAGCCCATCAACTGCCGAAAGCCAACAGAATTAACCAGGTATCACAGAACCATAGCGGAAGTATTGAATATACAACATCGAGCAAGCACAACACAGAACAACCACATAACAAAGTTAAAGCTACACTAAGTAACAACTTATGATGCAGACATTCAATTCTAGCCAGACGATTCTCCTGCAAC
Organism: Dorcoceras hygrometricum; assembly: GCA_001598015.1. Classification (NCBI taxonomy): domain Eukaryota; kingdom Viridiplantae; phylum Streptophyta; class Magnoliopsida; order Lamiales; family Gesneriaceae; genus Dorcoceras; species Dorcoceras hygrometricum. The sequence continues at coordinate 182,344 of KV005017.1, forward strand.
TTTTGATCGTTCATAATTAGGATTAATTAGGATTAAAAATATTGGCTTTTTGTAATAAATTGCTCAGGTTATATGTAAAATTTCAGTGATTGTATTATGCTAAAACAAAAGGAAATAGAATTGTTAAAAAAAGCAACATTCCTCTGTTATGAACTTGCGATCGACACCTTATGACCGGAAAATATCCCTCAGACACAAGAAGGTGCTACCTTATTTACATCTCTCATCTGCACATAATACCTGTAATGAACTGGATTAAAACTGTTTTTGCTCCACCTAACAGCAGGAAACAGTTATTTCTTCCCAAATTCATCTATTCAATCAATCCATTTTACTCGTAATAAATTTCCTCAAAAAAAAAGAAGAAAGAAAGTACTATGTGAATCCAAAACCATATAAATTTGCCATACACAATAAAAGAACATCATTCTCAAAGAAACAACCGCCACTCACCTGTCTCCTCATCAGCCCGCGATTGCCAACCCTCACACCTGTGGGACGTACCCCACTGCATTCTATAACGAGTATTTTGTTCAATGACAGGCTTCCCACTCCAATCCCCCTTCAACCGCGGATTGAAATGCAGGATCCTAGGGGGGTCCTCGCCTTCCACAGTATTAAGGCCAAGCAATTCCATCACGAACTGTGAAACCATCACATATTGCCCTTTCCTCAGCACCGAAATCTTTGTATCAGCCTCCTCATGGGCTACTTTAGGCTTCCCCACCACCGTTATATGTGATCCCAATGTCAGCCCACACGGAAACATCGCAGTTCTCCCATTCCTCGAAAATTCTTCGCCGGATATTGCCACTGAGTGAGGGCAATCCTCACCCTTAAGGCCACTACTATTGGTACGAGTGTTATCAGAAATAAACCCATCATAAGTACTATTCCTCTCCATGGATTCGAGCTCCTGCCAGAGCTTTTTGCCAAGTTCAAAAGCTTCGCTTGCAGACTCCGAAATATTGGCAGAGCTAAAATTCAAGCCAGAAACGAAAGTTCGAGTAAACTCTTTAATTTTCCTCTCGGGTCTATCTAAATGAGGTACATTACCAAGGGGGCGAACCGGAGCCACTTTTTCCTCAAAATTTTCCGCGCTTTGGAGCACAAAAGCGTTGGGATTCAACAATCCATTACCATAACTAGGGAAACCTTCAAACGAAACCGAAGAGAACCCATTGTTGAACAAAAAAGGCGCTTCAAGACTCACCAGAAGTATGTATACGACCCCCAACACAACCAACATCAGAATTGATCTTCCCCTGCTCAGCGAAGAGAACGCCTCTGAAGTCGCTCTCTTCATCTTTCTATCTATCAACAGTTTCCAAAAAACAAAAAAAACCCAGGATACAGGCGGCGGCTCAGGCTTAGTAATAGCTGGTTTTGATAAACGAAGTAAAAACTGGAATCTTTTTTCGAAAGGAAAAAAAGGGTGTCGTTTGTATGATTTAGAGAAGAGCCAAATTATCCCACCAGAAGTAATTAGAGTCGTTAGGTCAGCTACACAAGGCTTCATACACGTCTCGACCGATAGAGATAGAGTCCTCTATGCATACGTAGAGAGAGAGAGAGATACACGGAGGAGACGGTGAATTTTCTGGGTCGGTCCATATTCCGGTGAAGGCATTCTCTTGTTAGCAATTCTGATTTCGAATAAAATTATATAATATTGTATTAACGATTATCGTTATTATTTAAAATATTTAGATGCTTACGTGGAAGGAAATAATGATTGTCTTAGTTTTATTCCATCTTATAATGGCTGTGACGTGTACGTTGCGGATCTATCCTCACTTTGGTACTTTTCTCAAAAAAAAATTACTTATTAAAAATGATAATTGATTTTATAATAATTAACTTCATTTTATTCACCCGGAGTATAATTCTTGATGGCTTAATGCTTGAATAATTTAGTATATTATTAGAGTGTCACTTTACTTTTAAAATCATAAATTTAATTACTCTGGAGACTATTTTGTAATTATATCATGATCAAGAATTTCGTCTAGAACTATTATTGGAACATAAGTATTAAGGCCAAGCGATGCCCATATACAAATGGCTGTGAAAATCAATATTTATTACGTGAGAAAACTTTCAATTTCGGTGACCCCAGAAAGAGAGGCAGAAGGTGAAATCAATGTCACATCTTAATCAATTAACAAAAATATACAATTCCATGTTTAATTAATCAACAAATTAAATGGAGGGATTCTGTTTGGCTTGGCTAGAGAGGAGTTGAAAAAACTAGCTCCACGTGTGCTTCAAAGTAAATACATAATTATTTTATAGGGTTAGGGATGGTTACAATATCGAGGGTGTTCCTAAGAATGATTTGGAGTTGACAAAATAGGGCCGAAACTTAAGACTAAATTTGAATAAGATAGAGATTACTCTGCGATTATTTAATTTATCCCAAAAGATTTTTTTTATTCGATATTTAAAACTATATGTATGAAAATGGATTCTTTGTCCACCTAAAAACTCTGTCATGGCACTAACCAATTGAAAAAAAATGGGGATTAATTTAATATCATATTAATAATTTACGACGAAATGAATTTATTTCATATCAATCAAAATATTATATATATCAATTAATTTTTTAATTATTTATCTCATATTAATCAAAATCGTCATATAAAATCATAATATTATCTTTTATTATTATATTTATTAATTTTAATAAATTTAAAAATATTATTTAATATTTTATCCTAAATTTAATTCATCAGATCAGATATGTTATTTTTTTTAAAATATTATTTTCTATCTAATCCAATATATTCACTTGGCTGACAGGGCATGAAATTTATACGGTGTGATAAGAAATATTCCATGGAAACGAGGTTATATTAAAATATGTCATGTTTAGATGGAATATTATTTATCTCATTTTAATAAAAAATATCAATCAAAACGTTAATTATTTATCTCATATCAATTAACGCATTAATATAAAATTACAATATTACATCTATTCTTTGTTTATTGTTAAAAATATTATTTAATATTTTATCCTAAATTTAATTCATCAGATCAGATATGTTATTTTTTTTAAAATATTATTTTCTATCTAATCCAATATATTCACTTGGCTGACAGGGCATGAAATTTATACGGTGTGATAAGAAATATTCCATGGAAACGAGGTTATATTAAAATATGTCATGTTTAGATGGAATATTATTTATCTCATTTTAATAAAAAATATCAATCAAAACGTTAATTATTTATCTCATATCAATTAACGCATTAATATAAAATTACAATATTACATCTATTCTTTGTTTATTGTTAAAAATATTATTTAATATTTTATCCTAAATTTAATTCATCAGATCAGATATGTTATTTTTTTTAAAATATTATTTTCTATCTAATCCAATATATTCACTTGGCTGACAGGGCATGAAATTTATACGGTGTGATAAGAAATATTCCATGGAAACGAGGTTATATTAAAATATGTCATGTTTGTCTTTACGGAGAATAGAACACACAGACTGTGTACTGTAAAACTATATTTTATTCGATGAATGTAATCCGTACTTACTACCAAAAATAAGAAAAAAAAAAAAGAAAAAAAAAACACGATGAACGAAAAATATATACTTACATTGCCATGATCGAAAAAGAAAAACAAATTTGATGTTCTTGACTTTAACGAACCCATCAACTTAGCTTGTTAATAAGCTCTTCGTTTTGCAGTTTTGGCCATTATTTTTTTGAGTGGGCTAAAACTCCTTTGTGTCAATTATATTCCATCCTCATCTTTCCCAAAGTGCATACCCACTGATCTTCAAGGTTTTCATCGGGTATAATGATCAATTATTCCTATTTCGACAAAAAAGTGGAAATATAATTTCACTGTTTTATTCTGATTCCTATCTGCTGATACATTTGCAACTTGTAAGTGGGGGATCGAAATATACAAGAAAAATTATATCTACCCATATTTTTACTTACTGTTAAATGGAATAAGCATTCAATAGTATTTGGAGAAGCTTTTATGAAGTTCTTCCAATCTTTTGGAAGTTGAGCAGCATTTATTAAAAATGCTGGCTTATTATATGTCGCTTATAGAAGAAACATTACTTGCAAAGTCGCTCAAACACATATAATAAGAAATGATATGGTGGGCATCAAACATGGGCACCAGGCTGACGTGACACTTTCTGGTGCTGCCGCGTCAGCCTGATGCCCACATGGTGCCCATGTTTGGTGTCCACCATATCAAATGTGCACATATAATATCTCTAAATGTTAATATTGGATGCAAGTAATTGAGTTCAAATCCTGGCCAATCGAAAACATCCATATTGATTTTATTTTTTATAATTCATAATGTATATAAATAAAAAAAATATGAGAGATAATATTATAATTTATATTAATAATTATATAAGATGAGGTGATTTTTATATGTTCAATATTTTGGCGGTGTGAGTATATTAATTATAAAAAAAAGCCCACCATATTGTTTTTCATTGCAATTTACAATCCAAGGGCAAAAGGTCGCCAACATTCTCCACGTATATATAAAAATATTGATGGTATATTTATAGCATGAAAGCTTGGCATAATAATTGGGACTTTTTAAAAAAGAATAGAAATTGGAATTTTCGTTGGCCCAACGAGATAAATGTACAACCAGTACAATAAAGTTGTCCCACCATAATGGAGGTGCGTCTCCACGGCATCTACTCGTTAAAGATTTGAACAAAAGGAAAATTTGAAGTTGTCAAATTATTGGTTTGAAACGTTGTATTTTTATTATTTACGAAAATTCCTGCTTACATACATAGATTGATACATGAGAACTGATTTATAATTTATCACAAATGATTGATTTGTAAATAACAAACCCATTGGAAATTAATATTTAAAAACTTTTTTGGTTTTTTTGTTGTAGAAATATTTATTTCAATGATAAAAACAGAAGTGGAATCTATTTAAGAATTGCATACACTTCGAGTTAGAATTAATCACCGTATGTTGAATTATTAACTCGACCACAATTTATTTCGTATGTGTACTGATTAAATTATGATAATTGGTAAAAAAAAAAAACAAAATTCATTCCAATAATGGTAATAGTGTGTTTCTATTTATCAACAGTGAACTGTTTCTCACCAAATTAATGATCCAAATGGACACAATAGTTGAATTCGTGGTAATCGAACTATTTTATTTTAAAATCAACAAATATTAAAACTTATTTAGTTATATATAGCATAAATGTAAATGTTTTAAATGATGAGCATTTTATTCCTCAACCCCACAGCTACCTGTGAAAATGGCACACAACCACCATAGGCGCACCGTAGCACATGCCGACCCCAGAACATCCATGAATCCCACACTCAAGAAGCACCCCAAACCCACCCCCTTCGCTGCCTCAGCTGCCGCCGCTCCTCCCGCCCCCAAAGTCCACCACCACCCAACCTCAGATCCCATCGTTACCCCTGCTTCCACTGTCGAAAACATATCGCATCGCTTCTCCAAGCTATATGCAAATCACAAGAAACTAGCTTCCAACTCCTTAGACCTCTCTAACCCGCATCCACATCCTGTACCGGAGACTTATTTCCAAGAAAAAACCTTCACCATTTCCCCTTTTCTGCACACATCCTGCACGGCTTTGACCAAGTCAAAAGGCCACCATGAAAGTAAAGATTGTCCAGTTTCGAAAATTGAGGGGAAACTTCACTTGAGCTCGAGAGCCAAGGTTAAAGAAAAGGAAGAATGCAAGAACCCATCAAGTAAAGACCAAAAGAAATCATCTTTGGTGGAGTACGACGTGAAAAAGGCTTCTCAATTTTTGACCAGGAGTCTAGATAGTGACCAAGTTAAGGGTTTTTGGAAAGGGTTCGAAGGAAGAAGGTCGTCTGTATCATCTCTCCCTCTTGATAATAGAGGGAGGAGGAAGTCAATTTGCGGCTCACAGATTGAGCTATCTGGTTTCTTCTCCTGTGCTGGTGTGAGAGTTGTCGCTGTTGATATGCCTCCGGCTGTGCAGATTCACGCAGTTAATTGTGCAAGAAAGACTCATGATAGCTTGGAGAAGTTCACCTCCAAGTCTCTTGCTTTTACACTTAAAAAGGTAATTCGATAATAACTTCAATCTTTAAGATTTTGGGTTTGATCATTCATGTTTTCTTCTTTCAAGTTTATTGGTTTGTTTTCTTAAACTTATCTTGATTACTAGTCATGGTTGTTTATCTTGTTTCTGTAGGAGTTTGATGAGGCCTATGGACCTGCTTGGCACTGTATAGTTGGGACAAGTTTTGGGTCATTTGTGACCCATTCAGTTGGGGGATTCATGTACTTTTCGATGGATCACAAGATATACATCCTCTTATTCAAGACTACTGTACAAAAGCAGATTCAAATTGAATGAGGTGATATTTATTATGATTTCCTTTCTAGTGTAGACAGAATTTTGGAAATATAACGTTACCCCCTCTGTATTGGAATATACATGGTAGTTTTGCTTAGGAGAGACATTTCCTTGTTTTTGATGTCATTTAACGCAACGGAAACCTATATCTAAATATGATATGTGAAATCGTCTGGGAAAACACCAATGGAAAAAGCATTCTGGATAGATGACATGAACTGGATATTGTCATGGCTACATGTGTTCTTGGATCATATGGATGTATCATTGTTATAAGCATCAATTATTCAAGTTTGATCGTTTTTTGGAGTTGATGCATCACTTGAACTTCAAGGATTGATGATTTGTCATCTTCGGCATCATAGAAGCCATAGACACCAATCTGAAGCTAAAAGCATTTTGCATTTGGTGCTTAATTAGTTGGCAGTAATTTAGTTGGATTTCACCAGTGGCAGGTTTCCCTCATTTTGTAATGGTTTAGCGCCGTTGTACCTGCTGCTACATTTATTTGTCCATACTTTTCAATGTGATTCCAATGTTATACATGGATTTGTCTATGACCATATTGGTTAGTTCAAGTATATTCAAGACCCTTTGATCGTGGAGGTTGTCCCTAATCTTTATAGATTTCGTATGTCTGATTTTTCTGCCGAAGTACCAATCACAGTACTTACATATCTTTGGCCGAAGGATCACATATTTGTTTCAATTATCCGATTCATGCTGCTTTGGCTTGTCATTACATATCTGGCTGGTTTGATGACTCCATGTTTCGAAGAAAACATCCAATTGATAAAAAGTTGAAAATGAAATTGAATTCCACACTGGATAGTGTGGGTGATATGATCATTTGAGTGTTCCGTTTACAGAGACGAAACAAGCTCTAAATACTAATTGAAATAAGCTATTAAACTTGTATGTTTTAAAGATATTGATTGTTTGTTCGGTAGATTCGGAAAATGTTGGAATAAGGACTTGCTAGATACTGCCAAGTAAAATATGGTTTGCCCTTTTACTTGGTTGGTCAACGTAAAAAAAAAAAGAAATTTTCGGAATGAACATTTAGAACCCCTCTTTATGGGTGAAACGCATATTTTTTATTGTTTGGAGTATCAAAATGCCAATACTTACATTTTCGAGAATAAAAAAAGAAAAAAGAAAGCCATTTCTTCTAAGAGATAATTGCTTACTTGCAGCAATATGAGTGCATCACTACCATACCTAACAGAAGTTCCCACTAACAAAAGAAGACTCTTATCTTCAGCCAGAAATTAGAAATACTTGAGCATGTGGCCATTCTCAATCCGCAGCATCCATCTCTTCTAAAACAAGGGAAATATCACTAATAGACTTGAAGAACTTTTTAGCGATAATTCTCGAGTAGAACAGCAAATGAAGAAGCATTCATTAATCCAACTTGCGAACTGAATATTTTTGTGGCTGATGCAGAAATAGTTGCATCATGGTCAGGAGCAGAGCGCACTGGCAGCTGGAGTAATGGGGATGACACCGGAGACGGACACAAGTGCATCCACATAAACATCATTTGGAGTGATTGGTATAACGCCTTCTTCCAATATTTGCGGTGAATAAGAGAGAGCAACTATACATCAAACAGAAAACATCGCAGTGAGCAACAATATTTTACACAATGACAGCCTTGTAGCTCAAGTTGACAACGTTGTTCCGACTTCCGAGCTTAATGAGTAGAGAAACATACTGAATAATGGTCTCTGCCACTTGCGTTCCTCTACTAGAGCTTGATATTTTGTGAGAAATGTATCGTAATAACTTATTGTTGATATCGGCATAGAACATTAAAGAACATTAGAAATCATCAGAAGTCAAGAATAAAGAATGATGATGTACAAGAACCAAGTAAGAAAACAAACTAACAAAACCCATGTCACAAAGGAATAATACCCTCCACCACGGCCTAAGCGTCGGCCAGATTTGTCAAAAGCAAGCCCTGTAGCATTAAAAGGAAGCCTGAATCAGATCAAATTCAACAGATGTTACAAATTTACCTCTGGACTAGAAATTGGGCTGGAAGAAAGTGTTTACCAGGTAAAAGGAACAAGTCTACAGGCTCATTAGCTAACATGACTGCAAAGAATAAAGGGAAAAGAAACTTATATGTAATCAGACTTTAGTTATCTGTAACTTTAGCAGAAAAAATAAATCAATTCTGACAAAGAAAACAAACTCTGATGAGAACATGAAGAATTAGATCAGATTATCAACAGAATTAGGAAAATTATTTTCATAGACCACAACTATAAGCAAAACCAAGAAAAAAGTCTTTTAACATTTGGTATTTTGGTTAAAAAAGCTTTTCATGCAGCAGCCCCATATTCCGTCGTCCACCATGTGCACCTCCAAGGTCCTACTCACGACCTAGTCACTAACAAATAAACGGACGTTCAAAATGGATAACTAATAGTTAGCTTTAAAATTCGGAGACGACTTTATGCAATTACAAAGAAAGCATCCTTTGACAACAAAGGGCAAGAATTACCATCTTCGAGCTCCTTTCCCTGTGCATCAAAGGGAGATGGTTCCAATATGTTCATTGAATTTGCAACAAGATCATCCATAGTAGAGATGTTCAGCATCCTCATATGACTATTCTTGTCTTCCACCCTGGGAACATACAGGGTCTTTCTCACCTGGTACTGACCATCTTAAAATTGGAAAAACAAGTATTAAAACTCTTGAACGAGAAAGACAGTTAAACCTCCTCTAAATTAAATGATTGCAATAAAGTTCATATAACATAATATGATGATCACATTAGAGTCTTCGTGAGGATCCTATGTTCTACCAAAAGGACATCATCAAACATTTGATACTAGAAAAGGCATTACAAACTGCAAGTGTAGCTCATAAATCTGACATCATATCTATGTAGATTACATCTGCTTCACTTTGAACACAGTGAAGATAAATGGTAATAACAATATTTGCAAGAGGCCTAGAGCGCATTGACCACATCCACCGCTGAGCTTAAGCTCCAGACAAGGAGCACGACTCGTCTAAATAATGTACACTAGGACGTAGTATTTGTAGATGATGCTTCAGAAAAAACTTATGTTACATGATATCCAAAGTGAACTTTATGAACAACTGAATCTCAATATGAATAAGCGTATGAATCACAATGTATTTCACAATGCGACCATGGATAGCTGTAGTAGATTCCCACAATCAAGGTACACTTAAAGCCAAGGTGAGAGCTTTTCTGAAAGACCGCACCTTGGCTTCCGTATGGATGCTGGAAGATATGCAAGTTTGTGCTTTTAATAACTATGTTATAAACTAGACCCTTGGATTTTATTCACATGTGTTTGGAGACAGTCAGATCAACACCTGTTATCTCATATTAAACCATGCTTTCAAGCATACGAGTTGCTAGTTCGGTCCAAGGTATAGTCTTTAGAGATCAATGCGAAATTAACCCAAATATGATGATTAAAGCAATATGCAATTTACCATCCCAAATAAGAAGGTTCTGAATAAAGTTATAATAGTTTTCTACAATATATCGTTAATATGGAAGCAGCATTTTTGTGCAGCGAGTGATTCATCAGAGTAAATACCTTTGACCGTGGTTTTTAGAATTTCTGACAGGAGTTTAGAAGTATCCACTTCCCTCAAAGCAGCACAAGTTATATAAGCACAGAGTCTTTTACACGTCTTGAACCATGGAGATTCCAATACAATTCTCTGTATGGCGTCATCTGAAGAAACAAGCAAACAAGAGAAACACGAACCAAACGTCATTAAGATCAAACAACTGTGCATAACAAGATTCAAGAACCAGATTGTGCTAATATATATACCCTCTTGAGATCTGACGATGGGATCCATTGACTTGAGTTCCTTTTTAATTTTGAACCGAAGGGATTTCTTCAGCTTGAAAATGGTATCCAAATCAATGGTGGCGCTCATGTTGGCGTAGGTTAAGGTGGTGGAGGAGCGAAGGTTAACGTGAAGAGAAGGGGGTGGAGATGTGGTAGCCGCTAATCTGCACGACCGGTGGGTCATCGGTCTTGCCAGTCTATGGAAACAGAGGCCCACTATGGTCATTTCGTATATCACAACAAAAAATGAGTGATTATAAAATCCCACCAGTTAAAAAATATAGAAATTAGAATCCAATATTCAAACCGTTTTTATTTGATTGCGTTTTGGTTTACTGCCAAATCGGTTATTTCGATATTTTGACGACTAGTTAATTGGTAGTTATAAAGATATATTTTAAGACGTGAAATATTATTATTTTAGTTATATCTAGTTAAAATTCAAACTATAAAATCTAGACGAATGATTAATTAATATTATTCAACAAAATATTAATAAAAATGTTTAAATTTTAACTAAATAATACATTTTATAAATTATAATATAAATAAAATCATTAATATAATTGAGTTTGATTTTCACGTTCAATTTCACATATATAATCAAAATCATATAAATTTTGGTTTAATATTTATCTGTGAATTTAAAAATTTTCGTTGATTCGATTTTCGATTTATGCAATTTGAATTTTCAGTCCAAATATTAAGTGCATTTTTCATTTTCCAATATAATGAATAATATAATTTTTGACACACGTATGCATGTATTTATTATATACGTGTGTGTGAAATGTTGGTAAGAGTTAGTAAAATTTGATCAAATATGGTTCGATCACAACTATACAATATCAAGTTTTAATATACGAATGATTAAAGTATCGTTCCTAACATGAATGAAAATCTATATATACAAGTACATATATAGTTCATATATTTGTATAAAGTACAGTGTTCTTTGACATTTAATTATAACAATCTATCCAACAACTTAATAAAAAATATTATTATTATTATTTTTTGAACATGTTTGGGTGGCTAACTCGAATTTTAACACTTCTTATTTTGTACCAATAATCAAGATTTTGTACATTTCTATTACTTTCTTTATAAACTTGGGATATTTTTTGTGTATGTAAATTATAGTGAAGGACTAGGAAAATTTTTCTCCATATAAATTTCAGAAAATGTGAGAGATGAGAATTAAGTTATTCACTATTTGGTTATGGATTTGATTTTAAAATATATAAATAATGCAGATCCGCAATTCGAGATGGAGCTTAACGTTAATCACCGTATTCTTAGAATTATTTTATTTTATTTACTGAATTTTAAAAACTTTGTTATAATATATATTCAAAATTCACTAATATTTATGTTTTTTCTTTAGATTCAAATCCCGTAAAATGATACTGAAATTGGAATATTGACTTCGTTACACAGAATTCTTCACATTGCATTATAGTGTATGTGTTACTATGTTTTACATAGAGAGAGGAACAGAGAGCAGCTTTTTGAGTAAGAATGACAATTGGTCTAGGACGTGGAAGTGTTCCTATCTCCATTCTCTAAATTAAAACCCATCCATAATCCCGTTAATCTAAAATATATATTTTTTTTAAAAAAAAGATGTTTCATTCTCAATTAAAAGTTTCTTTGGGCATCATTTTCTATAAAACCAAATGATTATTATATACGATCTCTCGTGATGTAATGGGAATTTAAATTCACTAGAATTTGAAAAATGTGAGAGACCCAAATCTAAAATTTCTGAAGAATACATAATTTGATTCGAACAATAAATATGGGAATCATAAGATCTAATTTCAGCTCTAAAAGATGGCCAATCAAAATCATTATAAATTACACGGGCGATTATGAAAGAAATTATATAGAGATTGCATCAAACAAAAATTTGGTGACAAGATATAAGAATCACATTCCATGGACCTCTCGACTTTATTTAAAGTCCGGGTTCGAACTCAACTCATGACTTTACTTCCAAAGGGGAGCATTCCGCGTAGCAATTTAAGTCAAAAATCACTATACGTTTTCCATAATTAGTACATTTAGCGCATGCACGTAATGACATGAATAAAATCCATATTCAAATTTTATATACCAAAAAGTATATAACATATATTAGGAATGATACAGTGGGCACCTTATTGCGAACATCTGGTGCTATCAGGAAGTGTCATATCACTAGGTGCTCAAACAAGATGTCCACAATATCAATTTTATAATATACGATGACATCGTTCCTCTCGTTATATAGAACTAATTATCACATCATATCTCACGTTCGGCTGAAGTATTATTTGTCCGCATCAATATTATATATTTATCTAACATCAATGAAATCTTTAATATTTATCACGCATCAAACTAATCATTAATATAAAATAATATTATTATCATTCATCTTTTGCTTGTTATTATATTTATTAATTTTTAAGAATTTTTAAAAAAATAGTTTAATATTTTATCTCAAATTCAATCATTCAAACCAAACATACTATTCCTATCAAACATTATTCTCTATCCAAATCAATATTTTTATATTAACATCATTTATTATTTTTTTATATCATTCTTGTAACGTTTTATATCATATATATATATATATATATATATGTAATGAAATTATCCAGTATCTATATTAAAATCAGTACCAAAGTTAATTTTGATAAAATAAATTTTTTTTTTCGTTTTTGGTTATTACTCTTTCAAAATTATTATTTCATATTGAAAAATAGTCTATATCATTGTTACTATTTTTATCTGATTATAATAACTTGATTCTATATTAATTAGTTTTTAAACATTATTTTATATAAATGATTCTGTTGATTAGTTCTTTGTTTTAATTAAAAATTTAGTAAGTATGGTAATTTTCATCTTAAATTTTACATATTGACTAGATAACATTTTATTTAACCTATATAAACTCTTAGGATTAAGCGCTTATGATTATGCTAAAATGTATAGCTGTTACTCAGAATGCAACTTTATTTTCTTATACGTGCATAGTGCACAAATTGTATGCGTTAAGGTTGCTCTGGTAGACCCATGAGTTTGATGAAATGCGTGTCTATTTGCTGGTGCTGTCTCATATCATTTAGAGATAAGTCTTCCCCTTTCTCAATGGTCTTATGCAAAGTGTAAATTCGGCCTTATCTCATGGAGAGATAATATTATTCATTAACACATGATGTCACTTTTTTATCCACGTAACCAACTATATCAAATTGCGCAATATCATCAACTTGACGTATGAGAAAGTTAGTGCATGTCACTCATCCTAATACTATTCCCACATATGTAGGGATGACAACGAGGTGAGGCGGGGCCGGTTTTACCAATACCATCCCCACTCCCGAATGATTCGGAGATCGCCATCCCCATCCCCACGGGGATCGGTTCGGGGACGGGGATCCCCATCCCCCTCCCCATCCCCCTCTAATATTAAATAGATGTAATATTAAATAATAATAGTCATATAATTTTTATTTATATATATATACATACTATCGGGGCGGGTTCGGGGGATTCGGGGATGGGGGTGCTATTACCATTCCCATCCCCATTTGATTCGGGGATAGAAAAAATCCCCCATACCCGTCCCTTTTCGAGTTTTCCCCGCGGGCCCCTAAAACCGCGGGGAAAATTGCCATCCCTACACATATGCACGCCTGCCCAAAAAAAACTAAACTAAGAAATAGTTTTTTCTTTTTTTTTTACTGAATTTTATATTAAATTAACATTCTTTCTTGGTCTCATCCGTTTCTAAATCACTTGTTCGTTGATTTAATGAGTTGGATGTTTTTTTCTTCCTTCGTTAATTTAATGAGTTATATGTTTTTTTCATTAATTTTATATTTATTTGTAGATATGTAATATAATATGGATATTTCGATAATTCACTTTGACCATACTTCACACTTTATAAATAGTTGTATTGGATATTATAATATTAGATAATGCATTTAGTTAAATTTAATATATCATATATATTCAGCATTAAACTACACAATAAAAGTAAATTTAATTAATATTTCTACTATAATATTATATCTCGAAACGCAAAAACTTTGCTCTTTTATACATTTTATAATAAATAAGAAAAAATAGAAAAATTTAATGTTCACATTATCTGGATGTTAAGTAAATATATGACATTAATTTTTCAAATTTTATGATATTTATTCGATTCTCAATTATAGTGGTTATCACCACTATTCGTTATCGAGCAAACACATACGATTCTTTTACTCATTACTGTAATTAAGGCACGTTTGCATCAATCGAATGCATTATTCGTTTACCTTTGAGAGCACATGCCTTAAGGTATACCATCATACGGAGGACAAATTCTTCCTTAATTATTTTTATTCCGGCCATGTAAAAAAGTTTCATTTAAATGGGATCCAACCCCAATCTACTTGTGTCTTTTTTTCGATAGCGTGGTCCAAAAATGATGCTACATCAAAATGTGGCATTAGGAAATTTAAATATGAGTTGTTGTTTTTTAATTATATTATCTACTGCTTAGACGGATAGGTCTAACAAAAAAATTATTATATCCTCGATTCAAAGAAATGCGTTTGGATATAATGTTGATTAAGAAGAACGAAACTCTTACATAATTTATATCATTCTGCGCGTTATCTTTTAAAATTTTCAAATTCAAATCAAAACACCTTTTGAATCTATTATTACAAAGTATTAAATAGCATCAATAATAACCCGAGACAAAAGAATTTGCGAAATGTTTCTTTAGTATAAATATAATAACTATTCAAAACAAATAATAAAATTGCTCACATGATACCGGTTGTCACGGACTAAGTCCTTCTAAGATCACGTGCGACCTTTGCTCCTAGACTCCGCCCTTGCGATCAATAGTGTAAATGACAAGATAAAGAACACTAGGAGAATGCTAAAAGTTTTAGAGTGAAAAATAAAGATTGTGTTCTCAAACTTGATATTTTACAAATACGGATACCACTCCTTGTATATAGTAGAAGAATCTAAACTTGTGTAGGATTGTAGGAACATTCTGGAGAGTAAATCACCACCGTTAGATCAAATAGATCTTAGTCATTCATTGGAGAAGATTTGAACTCAAGATTTATTAGCCTGGGTAACAAAAACAAGAAATACTAATCAAATCCAATATAAAATAAATTGAGAAAACTATCCACGATCAACAAGAGCAAAACCTGATACCCATGACATCAATCTTAACCATCAGACCAAGGCCTATCGGCAGCTTTTGTGAAATGTTTTTGATGTTACAAACAATGAGCTAGGAAAAATATCGAAGCCACCATGCACATTTGTGGTTGGAGTCACATAAACATCTCCTCGTGTTGGATGCGCAAGTTGCCTCGTTGTTTAATGAAAAAAAAAATTGTTATATGTGCGGAAAAGGCATTAAAAGCATCTTCAATTAGTTGATAAACCAAGTTTGGACCAGATCATTTGTTGGTTCATTTTCAGTCCTAGTTGTAAGTGAAAAATATGTCACATTGTGATGTTCAAGACTAAGAAAACAAAAGGTACATGATTATTCTTGCTGCATGAAATGCTACCATTCCCCTTTGAACTAATTATAGGACAGCAATCTGAATAGATGTATTCAAATTATTACATGGTTTTCCTTCTATATAAGCAAGCAATATTCTCTATTATATCTACATCTCCCCTCTTATCCATATTCAACATCAACTGCCGCTACATATTACCATGAACAAAAACGCGAGCAGAAACAACAAATCCCTATACGGAAGATCCATGAAAATGGTGGCCAACTTTGTCAGACTGTCATCATCATTTTCCATGGCGAAGACCGGCCTCTAAAGATCATCGCTGCCGCCACCGGCTGCTGGAAAACCCCACAACCCAGTAAACTTTTCCGATACTCCCGGACAACAACATGGTGGCTTGAGGTCGCATGAGCTTCATAGAAGCTCAAATCCAATGACATACATGATCGAAATGGTGGATAATATTAATACATCTAGTTTTTTCATGGGGGAAGAAGAAAATGTGGATGAAATGGCCTCTGATTATATAAGAAAGGTGCACGAGAAGTACAAAACTGGTTCAACTGAGACCTAGCTAGCTAGCTCCAATCTTCATCTTTCCAGCTTCATAATAAATCACGCCACCACCCCAAGTTAAAATGTGTTTGTCAATTTAATTTATGCAGTATGTTTCTTGTAATATATCAAATTTCAAAATTACTTATTTAGAGTAATCTAATCATTTCGTTCTTCTCAATTCGTCCACTTTTCAATAAAACTATTTAATGCACGTATGTCGTGTTCGTGGATTCTTTTTTCGGTCTTTGTATATTTTTAATCACTACTTTAAGTTAACAATTTTGTATTTCTTTAGCGACTTGCCACTATGACTTGTTCTGTTGCGTCGACTAAATTATGATTAGCCTGCGCAAAATGCACCCAACTCGATAACTCTATGAGTATATATGAAATTGAACATTTTATTTACTAAGTAATTTAAAAATCCTGTTATATATTTTTTTTATCGTTTGCAACTCCTCCGCTATTATCTCATAGAAATATTTTTATAAATAAAAAATTATATTGGCTTGCTTATTATATCTATAACAATTACATAATTCTTTATGTAATTATATAATACTTGATGTTGATCAACAAATACAGATGACACGGATAAAATCACCATATATTAAAACAAAAACATGACTTGATAGATTGTAATAATTTCATTGGATTTATGCAGTTATAAGTAAGTAAAAAAGTTATTTTACGTAATATCAGTTAATTCTTTGAATGAATTTAATTTTAGTTATCATACATTTAATATAAGATAGAAAATGAACGAAATGGGAAGAAAAAGAAGTTATAAAATGATAATCTTGAACAGAACCGGGATGGTAACATTTATACATAATGAAGAAAACCCATTTTTATTAGCCAGTTTCCCACCGCCACGACAGCTGACCTAACCCACTTCAGACGCTTCGGATGGCGGCGGCTTCCATTTCTTGTCATCTCTCCACCGTTACCTCGCCGGAGGCTGTGTCACTTTCTTCAACGTCTTCTCTCTCGTCTAATGCCCGATCGCTTTACCAACCATCCGGTGCCTTCGCCCTTTCGCCGGTGATCTCCCGACGAGTCTCGTGCCAGGCACTATTTTCTGCTCCTTCTTCCGTAAATGGAAAGGGTTCGAGCTTTATTTCAGTTTTCTTTCTTTGTTTTTGTAGTTTTCTGGTTCATATTATGTTCTTAAAATCTTGTGTTTTGCTTGAAATGTGTCTGAATGGGAGTCGTGTTGTCTTCGTGCTAGTTGTCGTAAGCTAATTACTATCTGTTAACGATAGTGATGTTTACCTTCCGTCATCTGTTTTTATTTTTCAAGCAATGGAATTAAATGGTAAGATTTTGGTGGGAATTTTTTTTTTGCCACTTTATTCTTTCCTTCCTATCTATTTTGTCTCAAGATGTGTATTGAGTTTAATGCGTCCCCTTTGTTGATCTGTAGGATGATTATAGCTCTGTAATTTTCGGGAAAATCCCGTCTTACTACTTGCCATTCGGCATTGCCACTTAGCATGATTGATTCTCCTGATTATTCGCATCGACAATATTGTATTACCTTTGCCGTACTGTGGGTTTAAGCATGTCGGACGGAATCATATCTTATCCATGTGTTCCTACAAATTATACTACGTTTATTGCTCAAGACTTCTAACATATACATTTTTATCTGATATTTCAGCAAAAGCCGGTCTGAAGGATTTCCTTCACATCGGAGACTTTGACAAAGACACCATTTTAAAGATCTTAGATCGAGCCAAGGAGGTCAAGTCGAAGATAAAATCTGGAGACAGGACATATCTTCCATTTAAGGGTAAGACAATGGCAATGATATTTGCCAAGCCATCTATGAGGACGAGAGTTTCGTTCGAGACCGGATTTTATTTGCTTGGTGGGCATGCTCTGTACCTGGGACCTAATGATATCCAGATGGGTAAACGGGAAGAAACTCGTGATGTTGCCCGCGTTCTTTCTCGCTATAATGACATCATTATGGCTCGAGTTTTTGCTCATCAGGTATGCTGGAGGGGTTTTCTTGACCAAGCACAATCTTGTTTTTCATGAGCTTGAATGTGTCTTTAGTGACATCAATTGGTTGTCGCAATTAAAGTGTTGTATTGAACCAGATTGATTCCTGGTTTGGTTAGCTTGCTTTGTGTTACTATCTGACTTGCTAATTGAACCCAAGTTTTGTGGCTACTCATGACAGCATACATTTTTGTCAGGTGTAATTTCACTTTCTTGATAGTGGCTTTAGGATCTAGATCGTTCGAAAAGTTATTGACACTCATTTCTTTCTGCAGGACATTCTAGATCTTGCTAAATATTCTTCTGTGCCCGTGATCAATGGGCTGAGCGACTACAACCATCCTTGTCAAATAATGGCTGATGCACTCACGATCATAGAACATGTTGGTCAACTGGAGGGAACTAAGGTTTGATGGCCTTGTAGGCTGGAAATATGGTCATTTATGATGATAGCCTCTATGCATTACTCCTGGATTTTGAAGTTATTGGAGTTTAATTTTGATATTACCATTCTTCAGGTTGTTTATGTCGGTGATGGAAACAATATTGTGCATTCTTGGTTGATGCTGGCATCAGTGATCCCTTTCCACTTTGTTTGTGCCTGCCCTAGAGGTTTTGAACCAGATGCCAGGACGACAAAAAATGCAATAAAAGCTGGAATCAGCAAAATAGAAATAAGTAAGACCCAAAAAGAGGCTGTAAAGGGAGCTGATGTTGTCTATACAGATGTTTGGGCAAGCATGGGACAAAAGGAAGAAGCTGAATACCGCCGTAAAGCTTTTCAAGGATTCCAGGTATGCAACTTGCAAGGAAAATGTATATGGCCAATTGGTCATGTTCCCGTGAAATGTCTGTCTCTTTGATATGTAATAGCTCCTAAGTTATTGATTCTCAAGAAATTTACTCCATCAGAAGCCATAAAGTGGATAGGGTTCCATCTCAGCAAGATATTACATTTTCGGGTCCGATCTTTGTCGGCTAAGTCACGTTGCGAGCTTCTCGAATTCTTGTTGCCATCTAGGTCAATGTTCATTGCAAGATCACTATATAGTCGAGTTCGAAATTTTGGGTCAGTATTTCACAATCCTTTGGTTTCAATGTTGTGTTGATCGAAAAAGGAGGCACCCTGAACGTAGTTGTTGTGTTGAGCAAAAAAGATGGCACCTTGAACTTATCTTGCTTACCTTACAATACATTCCTTTACTGATAAAAGAAACAATGCATTCTTTTAGGCACAGATTCAAACTAACATCAATAGATGTTTCCATCAAGTAGTCATGATCTCTGATTGAAAACTTTTGTAGGTGGATGAAGCCCTGATGGAATTGGCAGGTCCAAAAGCCTATTTTATGCATTGTTTACCAGCAGAAAGAGGCATTGAGGTGACCGACGGTGTTGTTGAAGCCGCAAACTCCATAGTCTTCCCCCAAGCAGAGAACCGGATGCATGCACAAAACGCAGTCATGCTTCATGCTCTTGGGTTGTGAAGACGAATGAGCAGCAGAAAAACCACATTTTCTATCCTTCCCCTTCATCTTATGCTCCCTCTCATGATGTGTGAGATTAATATTATGAACGAATGTTGGAAATAAAATAATCAGTTGTCTGGTTCAATTTGTCTTTATCATGAATCAGATAATCGTAATCATGAAAATGCCACGACCATATGCTAACCAGTACATAAGGTTGTAAACGAGTCAAGCTGCTCACATTTTTAAACCTCGTTCAAGATTGTTTGGTAAAATGCTCGTTCAAGATTGTACCATTTGAGCGTGACATTTTTTTAAGCCGAATTTGAAGTTAGGAAGACTCACGAATATGTTTGATTATAATTTTCTGTGAGCCTGTTTTTGAAAACGAGCTGGAGCTTAGCTCGTTGGTGTAGCTATTGAGCTCAAGCTTAGTTTATTTATATAGTTTGTTTAATGAAATCAGCTTATGGAGAAAAAATCGGTCCATCTCTAGGTATGAACAAGACTCTTTTAATATTAAGGATGATAATAGATCACATCAGGGTGGGGTCATATTTGTCATCCTTGTCCCCGAGATTTTGATCTCTTAGTACGAACAAGATTCATTTAATATATTTATTTTTTTCCAAAGTAATCGGAGATTTTTATTTCTGAGTATGAACGAGACTATATTTAATATTTATTGTCAATAATGTGCTATTAAATAATATATAAGTCTATATTAAAAGTCGAGTATATGAATCATTAACTTTCTGTTTGATTCTTGTTGTTTACATCCTTTCTGGCAGGGTTCTACGAAATAATATTTATGTTTAATTCGAATAAAATCATGTTCTGTTATCCAAAACTTAAATGAGCATCCATGGAAAATTTATGTATCTGGTTCTTCGAAGATCTGTGGACCACTCATCAATGATAAAATATTTATCAAACCGTCATTAATTATATAATCTATATTATGCCGACCTTGTGTGGTGAGCATGTAATATATCTTAAAAACTCAATTCGAGCATGAACAGATATTTATATGTATTCGACCACGAACTCAATTCAAGTTTGAATAGTTGCAATTCTCGAGTTTGAGCTATGCTCGAAGATTTAAACCTCAAGTTTTAGATATACTTGAAAATTCAAAAATGCTCTTAGAATTATTTTAATTCTTGTTCAAAATAAAGATCGTAGAGGTTTTATATATGATATGATTATTGAATACATAGTTATTTTTATTAATAAAATGTTAAAATTCATGAATGGTAATGAACTATTGAGTAAAATGATTGGTTCCTGTTGACATATGATTATATGAAAAGTCTATTAAACTCGAATTCAATGACTTTAAATATAGATAAAATATTTTGAGAATATATTTTTTTCTTTTCTTTTTTAATTGAACACCTTTTCTTCCATCGCCTAGCCCTTAATTCATAATATTAGATACGAATAAAATATTCCGAGAACACCTTTTCTTATATCGCTTATTGTTCTCAATTCAAGATATTTTTTCTATCATTTGACTATAACACCCCGTGCACCAGTGCAGGCAACGGTAAAACCAATAGAAATATAAGGGCAAACTTGCGAAATGATTTAAATATATATGCCCCTATTTGTGTGACCCACGTCCCCTCTTCGTAAAGGCGTGAAAAGATCTGCGAAAAAGGGCCGAGCGTTGCTGAGGAATTCGTTATCCACATTCTCCCTCTAAATCAACCGTTTCATCTCCGATCAATTTAGGGTTTCTCCGATTCATCTTCGACTCGGCTCAGATATGGTTTCTGATTCGATCCCCAGTGCCTCTGTCCCTATGGCCTCCTCAAACCCAAAAGATTTTGCCAAGAAAAAAAGGGTACGCCTTTTTCACTTTCGTGTTACCAAATTCGTTCTTGCATTGTGTTGCATGTACTTACCTTTGGTCCTATTTAAATTATTTTATGTGAGACTGTAAGATAAGTTTTTTAGGGGTGGGGTTGGATGTCGCTTTTTGAATTGTCATTGATTTATTGATTTCAATGTTGTCTGTGATTTTGAGTCTTCAAGGATATAATTTTCTCTTAGAATTTGTGGTTTTGGGGCCATATTTGATGTTGAGAGTTTGTCTTTACTGAAAAATTCTTCTGTATTTTAGGCTAATCGTTCGGCGAAACTGAAGCAGTGCAAGCTTGATGCTCGTCGGGAGCAGTGGCTTTCTCAAGGTTTGCAGCATTTTTTATAATTTCCACATGCATTCACTACTCTTTTCTCTGCATGCTGTTCTTAATTTATACATCGATGCATTTGTTATTTGTTTTGTTTACATTTGATTCCTTATCATTATTATTCTGCCGTGCGTGTGTATTTAAACAAAATATTGCTTTATTATCCGTTAATATTTCGTGATTGCAATTTATATATTTACAGTAAAAAATAAGGAGAGGTGTAAGGAGGATCTCAGTAGTGGAGCAGGGAAACATGGGGGGCCATCTGTGGATATGGACAACGACAGGCACCGGATGATGGAGAAAATGGAGATAAATCCACGAGCTGGCGATGAGAGTTATGGGGATGGATCATCGATGCATCATTACATCGACTCTGGATCCTCACCTTTAGACAGTCCCACCAGTCATGCCAGTAGTTTACTGGGAAGTAATCATTCTGGGACCAACTTTACTGAGAGTAGCAGAAGCTGCAGCAGTCGAAGCAGTAGCAGTAGCAGCAATGGATGCGATCCAGAAATCTTGAGTGAGGAAGATGATGGGAATGATATTGATGATGGGTGCTTGGACGATTGGGAGGCTGTGGCTGATGCGTTGGCTGAAACTGATAAAAAGCCTGAGCTTGCTCCCAAATCAGCGTTGGGTTCATTGCCATGTGAGGACCATGGAAATTCCAGTTCTCATTTGGAAATGACAAACCAAGTGATTGAGATTTCAAATGCAAATCCAGAGAGTGGAAGAATGGGGATCCAGAGGCCTTCAGTCAATTGCCGGGCTTGGAGGGTGGATGATACTCTACGGCCTCAATGCCTACCCACTTTATCAAAGCAGTACAGTTTTCCCTTGAAGTCCGAGCGGCACATTGGCGTGGGAGCATCTGTTTGGGGATGTAAGACTTTTAGGCCGGTCCCATCATCATGCCCGATATGCTTTGAAGAGTTAGACTACACAGATTCGAGTTTTCTCCCTTGTCTGTGTGGATTCAGGCTCTGCCTCTTTTGTCACAAGAGGATTCTGGAGGAAGATGGGCGTTGTCCAGGCTGCAGGAAGCAGTACTCCTCTGGCCAAGTTGAGGGAGAGGCAATCCTGGATGGAGGCATGGGCTACCAATTAACTCGTTCTTGTAGCATGTTAACAAGGTCCTAGGAAGAGTTTAATTCTTGAACTTGCTTCTCCAAGCATGACTTGCATGTGTGTTTACCGTTAGACTTATCTTCGTAGCCTTTTGGTATTGGTATATAAACTATATTTTTAATTACAGGGGTAATTTATTCTAGTCGTCTTTGGTATTTGTTTTTGTACTTTGTACCGTGCTCATGCTGATTTAGAAACCTTTTATCCTGTGAATAGATAAATTGCTACAGAAATGGAAGAAGACTTTTTAATTTAATGTGACGTTTTGCTCCGACGTGGTATATATTTCATGCTTTCCTCGATGATAAATTAAGAGAACCCTGACTTTTGTTATATAATCTCTTTGATTGACATCCTTGAGCTTTCACCGTTCCCTCCTCATTTTTGTTGTCAGCTGTTTGGAAAGTTCAAGATCATCTCTTTTTATATTTATAGAATCCTGCATGGTGCGAGATGATGCAAGGATAACAGCCATCTCTAAGTTGGATCAGCAGAATGATATAATCGCACAAAGTAATATCTTCATTTTTATGGGGAAAAAGATAAAATACAACAAAATTCAAAATCAAATTCAAAACTAAACACAAATGGAAAGTAGTAACTTCACATTTATGGATTAAAATAGACCACAACAAAATTAAAACTCAAGTGCAAAACTAATCAATAAAAAAGGGACATATAATACTGCATGCAATCCACTTATCTAGTCTAGTCTAGTACTTCAAACATGGTATATAATAGTCTTATATATACACTCTCTCACTCTCTCACATACACATACATAAACATACATAAAATATGGTATATAATAGTCCTTATATGTCCCCCGAACGGTTCCTTTATTTCCCTCTTCATCGGGAAAACAAACCAGAGAAAAGCCAAGAGTCCCACCGAATTACTACAAACAATCAATAATAATAACTGTAGTAGTAGTAGTATATTCCCAAAAATTTTCTGATCAATGACAAAAAGGCAGTGTATTTATTGCAACAAAGGAGAATCTACAAGAAATAAAGAATTAGACGAAAAAATGAAAAGCAAAAGTACACATGAAATGAGCGCAATAAAAAGTGATTGGTTATGCCATAAGCCATATCACAATATGATTTCCCCTTGAACACTCAAATTAAGAGTCTTGTTTGGAAGAACGATGCTGTTGACCACAACCACTTCATCCTCCACCGCCACACATTCACCTTATTGCCAAAAAAAATATAAAAATGATGATGCTGAATTTATTTACTTATTTATTTTTTTAAAAAAAAACACCCTAAATTCTTGGTAATCCTACCGAGAATCGTAACTCCAAACTTTGCATTGTAATCACCCGAGGCCTGATATACGGTCATTTTGCTTAGGAAATGTTGCATCAAGAAGAACATGAAAAGGCAAGAAATTAGCTAACTTAACCATCAATCATCAACTGCAGTACCTGAACTCTGGACCATCTTCCAATACACGACCTCCATCCAACTATGGCATGAATCAACACCGCGTTTTCCTGTTAGACATTTTAACCAAAAAAGTTCATTTCATCGAGCATCCGGCCCCCACTCCGTTCATGAAAATTATATTTCATGTCCGTGGAATAGTACCTTGATGTCAACATCATCGAGAATAATGCAGCTGATGAGCCTTACACCAGCTCCGATTCGAGCATTGGCTGAGATTGAAACATTAGGGCCAATCTACTCAGAATTGAACAAGAAGAACATAAAATCAATTTACATGATAGTTCAAAATAAATGAAAATGAGATTGAGATAGAGCACAAAGAAACGAAAAGAGAAGAAACTCTGGTTCCATAAAACATGTCAGCATACTTTTGCCGTTGGATGAATTTTCGCCGATGGATGAATAAATACGTCCCCAGAAATGGAAGCTTTCTTTATGCCATCTCCACTTGCCAAAAGATGAGGTGAGGTATGCCTAAATTGAGCTAAATATAAGCCAGAACATTTTAAAGACATTCTGCACAATGAAACTTACTCTTGTTAAGCATGAATCACTATAAATATTACTTTTTTTCCCATAAAAGAATTGTGTATTGGATATGATTCCTCACCCTGGAGTTTTGATCTGTTCCCAGAAGTCCATTGTTTCGTAAACGTAAAATTGCTTTTTTCCAGCAAGTGGTGACAGAATATCTTGATCCAACCTTACAAAGCCCGCAGGCAAACTCCTGTTGATGAACTTACATTAGCCGAGCAGATACTTTCTTGGCATTCAAAATTCACTACTAGCTATGCTGACAAATGACAAAAAACTATGCGCCATGAATTGAAGTTTTCCAGAAAAACAAAGTTAACAAGGAGAAAAGTGTTGAAGAAGAATCAGGCAGTTGTATGATGTAGGTTCTACCTGTTGGCAGGTTGAAGTGCTTCAAAGCTGGATAAACGTCTTAGAGTAGCTGCATATAACGAAAACGACACGCGCCTTAAATAAAAATGGAAAAAATTGTACCTACAACTCATAAATTGGAAATCACAGAACTGGAGTGGACAGACGAGAGGTTTTGGACCAAGGACATTTGTAAACTTGATGCTGGTACGCAAAACCAAGCTTCAAAAACTAAGACTAACCTCTATTCTTTTGTTGTGCAGATACACTTTGAATAGCCGTAAAGATATCTGGCGTGAAAATATATACGCCACAATTTATACTGTCACTCACCTGTTTCCCACATATACAGCACAAATATCATTACATATCTCGAAAAGACATGAAGCTATTACTTAAGACTTTGGATTTTTGAAAATACGAAAGTCTCGGGTTTCTCTGCATAATGCAACAGTTCATTAGTGTCAGGATCAGCCACAAGTTCCCCAAACTGGTTTGCGGAATCGGGAGAAACCTGAAACGGAGAAATATGACATGATCTAAAAGATCAAGAAATGGCATATACCAAAGAATGACCACAGAATCATCAAGTGGGGCGAACGCATATGGACAATAAAGTGACTGACCTTGATCACCAAAATCGTTCCAATCCCACCATATCTTTTGTGGGCATCTGCAAGAGATCCCATCGAACTTGATATTCAATATTCCATAAAAATGGTGAAATTCATAATAGAAATAGACAAATTTGATTCAGGCACGAAAATACCTAGCATCTCAGGCAGAGGGAAGCTGCAACAAACATCACAGGTGAGCAAAACAATGTGCGACTGTCAAGTAAAATTTCTAGATGGTGTCAAACTATCGTAAAATCAAATAATTAAAGAAATTAAAAAAAAAATGCTTTCTACTTCATGTTGCTCCATATCAACATGAAGAAAAATATCAGACTACTGCGGAATACCAACCGGATTTTCTTCCATTATGAGACCCCTAAAATTATAAAATCCACCTGCAGAACCGTGTGGTTTGTCCTCTCTCAAGTAACTGATGTCAGATAAAAAGGAATCAAGACTAACAATAGGAACTACAACAGAAGCGAAAAAATTCTAGGAGTGGCATCAAAATTACCGGACAGGAACTCTAAACTCGTTGGAAATCGAAGAGACCAACAGGGTGAATTCACGCTCCTCGTAGAAACCAATAAGGTAGATCTGTGCCAGGTTTGGGATCTAAAAGATACATCACACAACACAAGTTTATAAGCTGACCAACATCGAAATTTTTTTAATGCATTTCTCAGTACCAAATCTAAAGTAACAGGCTTTTCGATAAAAAAATTTAGATTTCCAGAGTAATTATGCAAACATTATAGGCATGCATACCCGTGTACATGCCGATATCGGATGATTAACCATCGGTTGTCCTGCCAATGGAAACAAGGGCTTCGGTATATTTAGTGACAATGGTCTGAATCTGGTACCTGCATTCCCAAATCATTTTCAGCACAATGGAGCGAAACAAATCAGCACCATATATAGTGTTTCCCAAACTCAAAGATACAAACTTTCAGCAAGAACTCCCCAAATTCAAGAACAGCAAGAACACCCCAAATTCAAGAATCAGAATGAAATTGTGAAATCAAGAAAAAAGATCGACTTATCCAATACTAAATGTTCAGATATTCAACAGGAACTCCCTAACTTCAAGAATCTCAATGAAACTACGTAGAGAGGACCAATTATAACTTCCAAGCAACCAAATCATGACTACTTAGTCATATATTTACGTTGTCACGAGTGAAGTTCATCAACTACAACTTTAAGCTCAAATGATAGAGCTAAGAACTCACACCTTTTGTGGGTCCACCCACCATGATCACTGCCACAACCCTGTCTTCTGAGCTGCCCATTGATAATCAACTAGTATTCCACAACCTCAAAAACTCATTATCCAGCCAATTTCTAGCTGTAGCAAACAGCTTCTAGTAACAAACTTTAACACTTATTCCACCACCCGATAAAAAATACAAATTGACATGAGGTATTAATTCCTCCATTATTCAAAAAGACAAGTCTTGAATTTAATTATGTGGGCATACAGAGTGGTCGTCAATCAAACGGGTTAACAAAAGGAGGAAAGTATGAGGATGTAGATTCATATAATAAACGGGATTTCGATTTAGACCGGATCCAAATCCATTAGATGTGATCGTTTAGCGACATAAATGCACAAGGGTGTGTCAGGTACTGAGAACAGATACGGCCGTAATATACTCGATGCCAACCCATAATGTACGGGGAATGGCCACTTAATCCAGGTGGGGAATTGAAATCCAACGTCACATATGGACTAACTTATCCTTACTTGTCAATCATACGGGACATTTCACAGGAACACGTATCAACTTGAGAGAACTCAAGAACGGAGACTAGCGAGTTCAACCGACAGCGCCAGTTTTAGAAGTATTTAATCTAAACCGCAAACTTCAGTATAATTTCATCAACATTTTTTATGACTATAAAACCGGTGTCACCATCTATTTTTGGTGCCCGCCCGACAAACCACACCGGAAAGAGTAACGTTTCTTGTAGAATAGGAAATTTTACCGTAACCTTGACTACATCTTGCTCTTCGAATAAAAATATCGGATCGTCGTCCCAGGTATACAGACGAGTTGGTAACACTTGGGGCGATATGGGAATAAATTCCCCGACTTCACGGGTTCGATTCTCGAATGAAGCATATTCCCTACTGAAATACTATGGGGTATGCCGTGAGAATTAGTCTGTTATATGGGTACTCTCTCCGGATATATCTCTCGATTTATCATTTGTATGGATTAAGAAACCTCTTACCTGTATGATTAACCCGGGTTAACTTTAAAAAAAAAACATTGAATCATCGACAGTTTCTATATCCAACCGAGTGTGATGGCATACCAAACTTTTTATCGCGTATTGCTTCTCTTCTTCCGTTTCATTCTTTCACAAACTGTGCACATTTGTTAACATCGTATAACAGTTTAAAAAAAATGTCTCCTATATATTGTTTACTTAAAATGCAATTTTAGTGTCAACAGCCAAAGAAATAAACACACCAATATTATCAAAAATACCCTCCAAAGTAATTGTGAAAGGCTTCCAGAGATTCCATCACATTCATGTCACATGAGTTCGATAATAGAGAGAACATACAAGCACGATCATGGAGAGTACTCTATATACGAGAGTCTTCATCTTATACATTCTGTTAGGAATTTCGAAAGGGCCTGGAAGAAGAATAAAGTATACTTTGGGCCGAAGCGCTAAAGAATAAGTAAAACGACCGATAGATCGATCATGGCGATGGAAGGGTCCATTTTGATTACGGCCAAATTGGTACAGTTTGCGTGAAGAGGATTAAATGGATCGAGGCTTTGTAGTTTGTACAATTTCGAGTGTTTTAATGTCATACATTGAAACAAAGATCA
The DNA here is from genome assembly GCA_001598015.1 of Dorcoceras hygrometricum. Lineage (NCBI taxonomy): Eukaryota > Viridiplantae > Streptophyta > Magnoliopsida > Lamiales > Gesneriaceae > Dorcoceras > Dorcoceras hygrometricum. The sequence continues at coordinate 211,342 of KV005017.1, forward strand.
CGATGTAAATAGTGTTAATTTCGATGAACAATACAACATATGTACCTTTATCATTATTCTTTTGTTTATCTTTAATTTGTAACAAAAGATTTAAACGTTAAACATTTTAAGATTATCTAATATTTGATAAAATTTCATATCTATTTATGTAATGATACAAGAAAGTGAAGAGTAACGGTAGTATAAAACTATAAATGATAATTAAAGAGCCAGTAGTCAATATTAGGTATGAATAACCTTTCAAAGACAACACTTTTTAATTAACGACATTGAATAAGAAAGCCATTTTTTCAAATAATATATATAGAATAAAGGTTGTTTTTAGTATCCGGATTATTAAAACTGTTGTTTAATTATATTTTTATTATTTACAGTTTCGAAACCACATGTAGATATATTTGAATTTTCCCATAAACATTCTTTCGTGGCTGATTATGATTACAAACCAGAGATTTAGTTTTATATTCTTTGTGAATTCCGACTATATCAGAAAACAAATTCTGCTACTATTTGGACAAGCTACCAATATCCACGTCAAAAGCTTGAAATAATATATTTTTTTCTTCTTGTTACTCGAATCTCTGATAGAATATAGACCTGTACATTCATGCATGCACGTGATTTCTATATCCTAGTTCTTCATAAATTTGTCCTGTTACCATTGTTACGATTCCCAGGTCACAAAGTCTAGTAAACACAATTTCAGACATTCAATTTAAATACGTTACTTGTTAAGCTCTTACAACTATTTTATACTAGACTTACTAGTTATATAAAAACATTTTGCATGAAAATTAATTATTCCACCTAATTAGTCTCTATTTTATTACAGAGTTTACAGTTATATATATATTGGGTGGAAATCTATTCCAATCTATTGATGATTATCATAAGGAAATACCACGATAACTACTGCACCCCAGAAATTCAGATGTAATAAATGATTGGAAGAAAAAAAAGTTAGATTCCAAATTTCAAATATTTGTCATTGTCGTATGGATATATACTAAGGAAGCTTCGTAGAAACTAAGTTGAGCTTGTCTAGTTGCCATCTATATTATTTAGGTTGGCTGTACAGTAAGCATGCGGTGTCACAGTATGGTTTTGTGGGGTTTCTTTTTTTTCCTTTTAGTTTTTTCGGCAAAGATATTTGCAAGGTTATTCTACAAATCATTAACTATTATTCATTTGGTATCCTACATTAGACTAAATTAGAGCATATCGGGAGGATCGGAAATAAACTTTAAATCCGTAAAAATTATACCCATAAAATTTGGCAAGAATTCATATTTTAATTGTATGGACAAAATTCATTCTAGCCAGTGGCATGCAGTTTTTGCTGGTGAGTGGTAAGTGATAGCTGCAAATGTTTTATTATATACTTTGAAATCAGAATATATGTTTATGATACCAGGGTAAAAAAAACCTACTCGGGACCCGAGGAAAGAGCTGGTCGGGAACATGTCATCTCTACTCTGGTCGGGAACATGTCATCTCTACTCTGGTCGGGAACATGTCATCTCTACTCTGGTCGGGAACATGTCATCTCTACTCTGGTCGGGAACATGTCATCTCTACTCTGGTCGGGAACATGTCATCTCTACTCTGGTCGGGAACATGTCATCTCTACTCTGGTCGGGAACATGTCATCTCTACTCTGGTCGGGAACATGTCATCTCTACTCTGGTCGGGAACATGTCATCTCTACTCTGGTCGGGAACATGTCATCTCTACTCTGGTCGGGAACATGTCATCTCTACTCTGGTCGGGAACATGTCATCTCTACTCTGGTCGGGAACATGTCATCTCTACTCTGGTCGGGAACATGTCATCTCTACTCTGGTCGGGAACATGTCATCTCTACTCTGGTCGGGAACATGTCATCTCTACTCTGGTCGGGAACATGTCATCTCTACTCTGGTCGGGAACATGTCATCTCTACTCTGGTCGGGAACATGTCATCTCTACTCTGGTCGGGAACATGTCATCTCTACTCTGGTCGGGAACATGTCATCTCTACTCTGGTCGGGAACATGTCATCTCTACTCTGGTCGGGAACATGTCATCTCTACTCTGGTCGGGAACATGTCATCTCTACTCTGGTCGGGAACATGTCATCTCTACTCTGGTCGGGAACATGTCATCTCTACTCTGGTCGGGAACATGTCATCTCTACTCTGGTCGGGAACATGTCATCTCTACTCTGGTCGGGAACATGTCATCTCTACTCTGGTCGGGAACATGTCATCTCTACTCTGGTCGGGAACATGTCATCTCTACTCTGGTCGGGAACATGTCATCTCTACTCTGGTCGGGAACATGTCATCTCTACTCTGGTCGGGAACATGTCATCTCTACTC